>JAPMOQ010035568.1:853142-921784 GCA_026543055.1 Argiope trifasciata | reverse complement strand
TGTGTGTGTGTGTGTGTGTGTGTGTGTGTGTGTGTGTGTGTGTGTGTATTAATAAGTGTATATAAATTAATTTTAACACAAAAATAGTATTATATTTTTTCTTACGCATACATAAATTTTAAATAATTTTGTATCATTCATATTAGACGCGTAAATAAAAGAATATTTAGTACTAAACATTATACAGTAATCAAATTTTAATAAAAATATATAGCATATATATATCAACCAAAGGTAAATTTTAAACAATTGCTTTAAAATTTATATATTTCTAAATTAAAAGACTTAGACTCACAAAAGTATAGTATATGCATGTTAAAAATCCCGTAGGTATTAGTGTTTTAAATTTAATAACAAGAAAATTGTTATTAAATTAATTATTATTTTATGTAATTTCCTCTATAAACAATTTTAAATAAAGAATGTTCTTTTACTTTCTTTTAAAAACCTATTTGTTTCATACAAATGAATATTTCATTTAATACTTTTAATAAATGGTGTTTTGTGAAACTCATCTCCATTTTTGTGCACGATTTCTGTAACATAGCATTTGATTATGAAGCATTAATTAATAAAAATAATAATGTTACGTTTAATGAAATGTATGCACTTAAAATTAGTTTTCGTTTTTATTAAAGGATTGAAAATGGATTTTACGGGAAATTTACGCATTTAGAAAAATTTGTATATATTAATGCTATCACAAGTTTTCTTTTATCGATTATCAGATAATTCGTTAAATTTTTGAAGGTAGATGAAAAAAGAAATTTTCTCCCTTATTCCCTTACTTAAAGAAGAAAAAATTATTTTTAAAAGTAGAGATTTAATTATTTCTATAAAAAAAGATACTTCAGTAATATTGTGTATGTTTAAGTATTATTCTATCAAAATTTCAAATGATGTACCCGAGATAATTACTTCTGCAAATGTATTTTTTGTGAAAGAAATTAAATTGAATTTATAGTGACATTTATAATATAAAAATGCCATTCCATCGCTAAGCCCGTCTCAAATCAAGCTTAATTAGTTTCCATTAGCATTTCGAGTGAAAAAGTCTTTTTTAATTTAAACTTGCAATGTTTGCAATGAAATCATAAACGCAATCTTACATTCAGGATTTTAAAATTATATCTTATTCAAAATTTTAACTTTTGTGCATCTAAACAATAGCTTTCTTTGAATGATCTTTGAATTGATAATTTTCATTAAATATGAAAAAATCCGTCTGTTTCCAAACTTTATTCATTAAAAGCATCAACCGTTTTCAAAAGCTGCTATAATGGTAAGAGTTTTACCGGAGCAGTAGCATTGTTTCTCGGAAAAATGACACACCGTTACATTTTAGATTAAGGTATCCAAAATCTGAGAAAAACTAGACAATAACTTCCTTTTTAAAGTAAAAGATTAAAAGCTCTGGGAAGTTATTGCTCTGAAAAAGTAAACATGCTCTTCTTATTGTAGAGCAGGACGCTTT
Source organism: Argiope trifasciata (assembly GCA_026543055.1). NCBI lineage: Eukaryota > Metazoa > Arthropoda > Arachnida > Araneae > Araneidae > Argiope > Argiope trifasciata. Next base: position 920,310 of record JAPMOQ010035568.1, on the reverse strand, counting down.
AAAGTATTAGCCATCTAAGTTCCTTGACTACTTTCAATTAGAAACGGCGACGTTTCTGCCTTGTCGATCTAGGCAGCCATTGTTAGAGTAAACAGCTGCATTCGATATTTTACGCCCACCGAAGCAGGGGGACAAAGGCCCACCACGAAAAAGAATTTGCATGGTTTATTTACAATAGGGAGAAACAATATGTTACAAAACGTCAATAGACGAACTCTCTCTGTCTCATAGAGAACAATTCATTATTCACTTAAGGGAGTTTGTCAAAGAGTATAGTGCTGTGTGCACTGCTGTCTTTAAAATTTTTCCTTACTTCGTCGAATAATGAAGATATCAAGTTTTTTTATTACTATTTTTATGTGTATGTTTTTATTTAATTGAAAGGAGGCAATGACAAAGAAATTCTTCATAAATGGAGAGTTCATGTTTTTGAAATACACAATGAAATATCATTAATTCGATTAAGACGATAAAGCTGGTATTTAATCATTTTTGTATCGTTCAAAGTTTATATTATTTTGCAGGAATAAAAATGAAATATTTTTTTTCTTTTTGGAAAATTGGAATTTTTTTCAGATGAAAAGTTTTAGGAATATTTGAAATTCACACTGATTAAAGATATCTTTTATATGAATTATACAAATTTTCATAATACATTATAAATAGAAGAAAAATTACAAATCTAAATAAATTTAAAAGATAACAAAATGTATTAGATATTTTTTTTTTCATATTTTCCCCAGTGAAAAATACGTTGAAATATTATTTGAATTAAAAAAATAATAGTTATAGTTTATTCATGAAGCTTATAAATTTTCCAAGTTATTCCAGGTCAATTTTTTTAAATTAATAATTGATCATGCATATATATGAAAATAAACTATACTCAGTTAAAAGGGGGAAATTATCCAATGTGAATAAATTTACAATGTAAAAAGGCTTTAATGCTTTTCCTAGGTGAAAAAAATTAAATATTTTCATATACTAAGAATTTATTAAAGATATATGTAAAATTCATTAAAAAAACGCACCATAAAACTTGAAAAATGCGGACAACTTCTGAAGTCTATAAGTAAATTTAAAATTTAATAAAATCACTAGAAGCAAAAAAATTATGTAAAGCGGTTGATAATGCAACATCTAAAGTTCCCGTCCATAAAAATCTTTAAAAAATAGTTTAAACGGCCTTAAAATGATGTTCTAAAAATATTTTAGAAAAAGATTATTTTTGTCTAAAGAAATGTGTTTGCAATTTATTCACTTTACTGGAGATGTATGCAACTGATATTTATAATGTATGTCGTTAAGCTCTATTCACATTATAAATAACTAGCGAAGATATCCTTATGAATTATTCTATGTATTATTCAATTCATATTATACTACATATTTTACTGTATGTAAATAATCTGATTTTTACTGTATTAATATTTCATGGAAATTTATAACAGATTAAAACTAGCGTAAATTAATTTCAAAATTTTGTGTATTTAAACTGGAAATTGTTAAAAATATAGAGAAGTTAAAGTGAACTTTATTATCTAAAATTTTTTATAATAAAAGAAAACATGGGGAATATTTTTTAAATTAAAATACGAAAAATAAATGATCAACGAGATGCCTTGTCGATTTTATTTGGTGTGACATCAGTAAATACATTTCAACGAACTATTATATATTAAAAGACTAAATACTTACCAATCCTTCTTATCATAGAGGGTTGTAAAGTGAAAACACTGAGGTCATTGTGCCTCCTACAAATTTCTTATTTTAAATATTTAAATTTTTTAATGATGTTGTTAATATAATATTAAAAGTAAATACTCTGGAAAGAAAAAAAAAATTTTCTCTTTCTATGAGCTTGAATTTCCAAATTTAAAGAATATATATACAGTTTTTTAATTTTTTTAATTCCTTTTAAAAGTATTGTTGTTTTTGCTTTAAATGTTTGTATGGTTGTTATGTATTGTGAAAAAAATTAGGAAGCATTTTATTTTTTTAATACTGTAAATAAAAAACTACATCTGAATGTCTATTACATGTGAAGTTTAATGACTCACATCACAGTAAACATATAAGAAAACCCCCTATTATAAATCGGAAAAAAAATCCTTAGAAATTTAAAAGCATAAAAATGAAGGAAAACATAACTTAAAGATGCAAAATTCAATCTAAAGTTGCTATTTTCTAATATAGTTCCTTTCCCATCAAAAATAAGAATATAAATAACAATTGAAATATTAAAGGCCTGACAATTTTAATGCAATAAGTTAATAAATAAAGTCGAAAAAATAAACCTAGAAAATAAAAAGCTATCTATGGGCGATTTTTTTACCGTTTTCTATGAAATAATATTTTTCTTTCATCTAAATATTTTCTGTATGAATAAATCAAATCTGATTTCCTAAATGAGACGTTTATTCAGGAGCAATTTATTGTTATCGTTAACTTTATCATGAAATAATATAGTCTCGGATGATTCGATATTCATTCAATTACAACAGCACCAATGTTTAATCACTAAATAATATTTATTGAGACTTTCTTTTTTAAATAAAACTCATATTTGGACTCTATCTTTGTAATTTGGTGACAATACAGTTATATGCAAACTATTACCCACTTATCTGTAATTTTTTAATTCATTCGTATTTAAAAAATTGATGCCATCACTATGCCATAAAAAGTTATTTAAAATTCCAATTTGAAACAAAATGCCCTAGAAAATCATAAAAGATTTAAGCATCTTTTACGCACAGTGAATTTTCAAATTTAATTTGATAGGTTGAGGGAGAATTGACAGAAATGAAGTTTATCACAACTCATTAGTTCGCCAATTCTCTGAATCAGTTTGAAAATTGTTTTTAAACATTTACAAACAGTTAGGTATTCGCACGTAGATTTAAAAAAGCATATTTGTTGTTTTTGTACAAACAAAAAAAAGTATTTAAAAAAATCTTGGGAAATAAATTATGTTAAAATGCATTTCCATTCCTACGAGGGAGAAAGAAATGATTCAAAATGGACAATTTTTTACTACCAGGAAAAAACATAAAAGTTTTTAATTTTGTGTTTTTATGTGAATATCGTGGATTTGTTTTTAAATGTTCTACCAATTTAACATTTTTCACGAATGCACTCTGTCTTAAAATTCCTTCAGAAAGTCATGTTTGACTTAAAATATTTTGCAAAGTACAATCTTCTGTAAAATCCAAACCTTCACGTGACCACATAGTTATTTTACTGGAAAATACTATTAACATTAACTTCATATATTTGAACTAAAAACAACTTATCTAAAAATTTGTTAGAACAAGTAATGTACAAAGTTGCATAAGTACGAAAATTACATTTCTGATTTAATATTCATCAAATTCAATTTCGAATTCAACTGTTTCAAATTATTACGTGAGTATTTTAAGAAACGTCCTGCCTTTCTTTCATTCTCATTGTAATAACTGAAAAACGAAGTATGCGAGCTTAGATATTCCATTTTACTCGAATGAATATTCTAGAAAACGAATGTTAAGACAGAACAGAATTGTTATTTTTCTTTGATCAAACTGGAAGACACATGAGAGGAATAAAATATTGTAAATACCAAAGTACGCATCAAGAACAGAGAAGGATCTAATGACACGCATCCGTAACTGAAAACTAGAATATCCACTCTAGACGAAACAACCAAATTTTCTTCCTATAGAATGTATGCACCTACCGTTTTCCGGCGATGCTCGGAATTCGCATTTTCTCAGGGACTTGTTTAGAGGACAAAACTCATGCATTGTTTGATGAAAAAAGTCAAGACAGACTAGAAGCGAATTTAAAGTCTTGAATTCAAGATTCATTTCGTAGCTTATCCTGGACTCTCCCCCGTGTCTCTAAGGACCTTATGATACGTCAGCTTGAAAGTGAACTCAGTACAATCAGAAAAAGAGAAAGAAAGAGCATAATAAGGCTGAAAAACAAAAGGAAGGAAAAATATCGAAGAAGGAGCGTCCCTTGCGCCATGTGGGACGGGTAGGAGAGACATATCATCAACTCGTCATCTCATGGGATGGATGAAAGAATAAAAACTCTACCTATCCTACAATGAATACTTGCGTATTCTCACAGAGCAGTTTAGTTGAGTTGAATTGACTAACTGCGCAATTTTGTCTGGAATATATCCTATTTCTGGAAATATATCGTTGATAGAAATTGATAGAACAGTGTTTTTATCGAGGATTAGATGCTGTCCGAGATAAATGTCATAACAATTTTTGTTTACTTATCAAATAACAATAAAAGGAAAATCGTAGATTTTTCGTTCATTTTTCATTAACCATTTACAAATTAAATATAGAACATATTCCTGATGAAAGTTTTTATATTGGAATTGCCTTTTAAAAGCGTTTGGCTTCACTATAACCTTTAGATTTTTGCATTTTATGATAATTTTTGTTCAGTCTAAGTCATATAACAAAACAATAAGCTATCAATATTAAATTACATTTTTATATTAGCACATAATGATACAAATAATTAAGTATTTTATTATCAGTTTTTATTCATTTATTCATTGAAAAGGGGCCATGTTTTAAAAATGTAACCGAATTAAAGTGTCTATCTATAACATTATTGAAAATTGCAACTCTATTTGATAGCCTAAATTTGATATTTTGCTTTTTGTAAGTTATATATATATATATGATCGTGACTCAATTTATCACAATCATATGCATATATCATTTAACATAAATGTATGTCGGTTACTGAACTATGGGCAATAGAACAAATGAAATACAAAATGGATTGTTTCTAAATCATTTTCTGATTCATTATAAGCATATATTTGTATTTTTCCCGAAACTTCATTTCTCCGAACATAAATGAAATATTTCTATTGTGGCATAAAGAGGAATTGCTCTACTTATAAAAGACTATCGTCAAATTCGAAATAAACTCTATACCATGAAGGAAAAGATAAACATAACAGTCTACGACGAACTGGGCCCGCATTTCTCTGTACTTTTAGTATTTGCATTAGGACAGCAGCTTTATTAGTTCCCATCCCTCAACGCACTATTTCTCATTATTTTATATTTTAAGAAATATTTCTGTATAAGAAAAATATTTATCGAATAAACTTTCATTAGTTGTTTTATTACTTTATAATTCCACAACCACATTTTCAATTCCTTTTTATTTTCAATTTTAGCAATCTTTTTCGAGTAAATTTCATTTGCTACAGCAAAAGGACAGATCAAGAAAACCCGTTTTCATTTTGATTTATTTGAAGAATTTTTTAGGGGAAATTTAACAAATATTTTATATTTAATAAAATGAAATGGAGACACTGTGTTTTATGCATAATAATAATTCTAAATATTACTTTCATTTAAAATCTATTCGAAATAGGGACTTAAAACAAAATGTTTCAATTTATAAGTCAAAATTTATTACGTCTCCTTCAAAGCATAATGATGCTCAGTCAATATTCTTTCTTGCCATCTAAACATGCTTTAAATTCATTTTTATCAAACTCTTTCATGGTGAATTTTCTTTTATCAAATAGATGAACCCAAAATGGTGATCAAAACAAAGTAAGAAACCAACGAAGTAAGATAAAAAAAATCCCAAGTTGCTATATCATGTGAATACGAAGCGAGTGGAACCCTAGTTAATGATTTTTGTTACAATTTCATGAATGATAATGCTATAATGAAAGGGCAAATCGTCATATTGTAAAAATATTTCTATTTGTTAAAAAATTATCACTAAAATGCAATTGTCTGATATACACTGATGGAAAAAAAATCCCAACACTTGGAAGGAGCTGTGCTAGATAAACGAAATTTGGTAGACTTGTTTATACATCTAAAAGATGATGTCGATTCAAATTTCGAGCTACGCGCGTAAGTGTGGTGCTAGTACCGACACTATGAGCATGCAAATGAAGTTTGCTTTAAATAAGCGCTGTAAGGTTCGTGATCGTTTTTTACAGTTGAGATTTGACGTAGTGGGTTAATGTTAATCAAGAATGCCTCTGAGAAGACGAAGAAGCCATTATCAACAGCCCACTGAGTTTGAACGAGGTCGTGTTGTAGGGCTACGAGAAGGTGGGTTTTCTTTCCACGATATTGCTGAAAGACTTGGCAGGAATACATCCACTGTGCATGAGTATTGGTGGCAGTGGTCAAGGGATGGTACTGCCTCAAGGAGATCAGGTTCCGGGCGGCCACGTGGTACTACTGAGAGGGAAGACCGTCGTATTCGGCGTATGGCTGTGGCTAATCGTACTGCGTCTGCAGCTGAAATTCGAGCTGCAGTTGGCACCACAGTGACACAACAAACTGTTACAAATCGTTTACTTCAAAGACAGCTCCGAGCCAGACGCCCTGTACAGTGCATTCCACTGACTCCAAACCACTGCCGTTTGCGACGTGAGTGGTGTCATGCTAGAGCTCATTGGAGGACGGAGTGGAGATCTGTTGTGTTTTCTGATGAAAGCCGGTTCTGCCTTGGTCACAGTGATAGCCGTTTGTTGGTTAGAAGCAGGCCAGGTGAACGCCTGCTAGTGACCTGTCTGCGGCCTAGACACACAGGATCTACTCCTGGAGTTATGGTTTGGGGAGCAATTTCGTATGACAGCAGGAGCACTCTCGTGGTTATCCCACGCACCCTGACTGCAAATTTGTACGTCAGTCTAGTGATACAACCTGTTGTGCTGCCATTCATGAAGAGCATTCAAGGGGGTGTTTTCCAACAGGATAACGCTCGCCCTCATTCCGCTGTTGTAACCTAACATGCTCTACAGAGTGTCGACATGTTGCCTTGGCCTACTAGATCACCAGATCTTTCTCCAATCGAGCACGTATGGGACATCACTGGACGACAACTCCAGCGTCATCCACAACCAGCATTAACCGTCCCTGCATTGACCGCCCAAGTGCAACAGGCATGGAACTCCATCCCGCAAACTGATATCCGACACCTGTACGACGCAATGCATGTACGTTTGCATGCTTACATTCAAAATTCTGGCGGTTACACCGGTTACTAATGTACCAACATTTCACATTTGAAATGGCTCTTCTCGCCAATGGCTCTACCTGTGATCTTGAAAATTTAATCAATTAAATATGTTACCAAGACACATGTATTCCTAAAATTTCATTACTGTACAATAATGTTTTCTTGTTGTTGGGATTTTTTTTCCATCAGTGTAAACTAACACGTTGATGGTAGGATGGTGTTTTAGAGCGTGGTTCATCTATGACGTCTTTAAATATTTTATCCCACTCTAACATTCTTGATTTTATTAAGCTTTAAAGTTTAAAAAAAATTCCAAATATTTTTGGTCAAATAAATTTTAATGCGTATTCTAAAATTTGTTACATCGGTCATTTAATTAACATTTAATTCTCATTAAAAATAAATTTATTTTCAGATGATAAAAGGAATGAAATTCTGACTTCTACCAAGTGTTTACTTAAGTCTTAAAAATATTTTATATAAATTTGCAAATGATATCGACAATAGATATAATTTTAAAGACACATTCCACATATACTTTTGATTACACATGTATTTTGAATTATTTATTTTATTTCTGAAATAATTTTCACTTTTTTCTTTGTTTTTATAAAAATATTATCAATTCTTATTTCTGCTCACAATTTTATAGAGCTATAGCCAAATTGTTGTTAACAATTTTTAGTAAAACATCCCCCCGAAAAATTTGTTTTAAATGAAAAATCATAACTTTTTACTCGTATGGCTTCAGACCAAATAAAATAACTATAAATTCTAACATAGTAAATATGAAAACACAATAAATATTTATTCTGATAATTTACTATAGCTACTCTACGAAAGAAGATAACATTATATTAATGTGTGATTACTTCCCGTAAATACATCTCAATTTTTAACTAATTTATTTATAATCATTATTTAATGTATATTAAATAACCAGTATTTAAGTTACACCAAATAACGCGCTTCGCAAGATAATGATTATAAAATATTTGAGATGAATTCATGAATTTTTTTGAAAATTGGAAGCATTTTGAAATATTTGAATCAGTTAAGCTCAAGAAATATATATTTTTTCCTGGGTGAACGTTTATATATGAAGAAATTCAAAATCGTTCGTAGACGAATAACTAAGGCGACATAAATTGATATTTTTAAGACAATTTTATATTTCAAATATTTTATTGAAACATATTCTTGCATATGTGTATTGCCAAGACATATTTCTGTAGAAATATTGTAGATAACTTACAATCTGCAGGCGTATGTGTGTGTGGGCGTGCGAATGATTTACAGAAAATTTGCTAGAATAAATATTTTTCCCTAAATATAAGACATTATTTTCAGGAATATTTACAATTTAGAATTGTTTAACCAATGGAATAAAAAAATTTCATACCGAATTTTGTAGAAAAAGGCAATTCAGAAATATCAAGTTTCAAAAATAGAGTATTTGAGGTACGAGAAACGTCAGAGAGAAAGAATTATTAGACTATGCTTGTCTGGTGCTCAGTAATATAGAAAAAGGCGATTCAGAAATATCAAATTTCAAAGTTGGAGTATTCAAGAAAATAAACAAATGAACTTTAGATACATACAAGAGAGAAAGAATTATCAGAGCAGCCATGACTAGAATTCCTTACGAATATACAAGCAAATAAAATAACCGAACTCGAAATATGCAAGTATTCGTGTTAAAATTGATAGAAATATACATTTTCTAACATATTCACATTGGTTGAGAAAATACAAGTAATTGAATCTTCCCAACCTATTTTTGAATTGAAGTGAAACAGCAAATTTTTAAGATCTGAAGGTAAAACTTTAATTATTTTAATTAAATATTTCAATTTAAAAATTATCTGAACTATCTATTTATTTAATTATCTGAATTACAATAATACTCGAGATAGCAATCTGAGCTAAAAGGAATCAATAAAATTGAAAAAGAACTTTTCTTAATGGTAATAAAGCGAAAGGAATACAATATCGTAGTTCATCCTTCATCTAATACTTAATGAGTTGCGTTAGATTCCTTCATGTTTCGTTTGTATTCAAGCTACAGTGTTATTTTTACTAGAAGTTTTAAATCTAAATTAATTCACATGGTATCATGCATCACGTTTCTCGTGACAATTTTTTCGTTTAATATCGTTGCGAGAATTCCTTCCGTCAGGGTTCTTTTACCGATTTGTTGTTCGATGAAATAAACAGTTCTTTAGTAATAAATGGCGACTTTATTTAACTCGAAGGACACGAGTACACAGAGAAGACAAATATACAGATGAGACAAACGCAGGCAACAAACTACAACAAACAGTAGCCCACAAGTAGTTATTAGTAGCAATAACGACCATAACACACAAAGCGACCAGATAGAATTTAGCGGAAGGAGGGAATTCAGTTAAATTCACTCTATGTCCTCTCCAAACATCTGTAATTCTCCCCTGTCTCCTCGATTTAGCTGCATTCTTCAACCTACTCACTACTACTCGGCTGGCGGCTTCACACATGACTCGATGCTGCCAGAACACGGTACACAGCTCAATTCTGCAGTCGTTTGAGCTACACAAAGCTTGTTTTTGATTGGATTAATCTGCTTCTTGCTTCGTTATATTCTCTACAATTGGTTACTTGACTACGACTGACTACAAATGATTGCAACTTGAAATTACCGGACCGTATTTCGATTATTATTGGCTGGATTGCTAAGATTCTGGAAGTTCCCAATAATATCTGTTTTACCACCAAAGTCATCACATTATTTGCCAAGCTCTGAGATCCCTGACTCAACACCCGATCACCACCCACAGAGCTGATCATGATTGAGCTAACAATACTGGAAAACAACATTACAGGTTTGTAGCAAGAGTACAGCTTTAGGTATTAGATAAAAACTGAACATCCATGCCACATTTCTTTCATTTAATTGAATTGATGTAATAGTTGATAGGTAAATTGATGTCATGTGTATCATGTGAGCCATTATGTATGATGTCATCTTGAGTGAAGTAATTGGATTAGATTATTTAAACATAATAAAATTATCATTAATATTAAATCCATTACTTTATTCCACTATATATATTTTAATTAATTCAAGCAACTGTAAGTGATATGCTATTTTACAGATATTTAGACAGTAAATATTATTAAAATTTTATAAATAATAAATTAGTTCATTATTAAATGACTTAACAGATTCTAATAGTATCAGTTAATACCTGGAATTTAATTATAGTGTAACGGAGCTTCAGATTTCAGTTTATTAAGATTGGGACTCATGTATCATGATTTACCGTTTAAATTGATTATGTAAGCATTATAACGTATCGCAAGTCAAAGACATAGAATTCGGTACAGGGAGGGGCTTTTAGAACGAATTGAAGTGATGGGTTAGGTGCCAATTTTTTCGGACTATCACTTTGTCATAATTGGTAATTAATGATAAAAACCAGTTCTTTAGGATATTTGAATTCATTTCTACTTCCAAGTAATTATTTGGTCGCTTTTCATTTTGACAAATAATTTAAACATCGTTTTATTTTAATTATCTACACATTGAAATTGAAATTTCGGTTAAGATCAACGTTTAATTTCCACTTGCTTTAAATAATTAAAATTATGTTAATGAGCTTAATGCTTTTGGACAAGCTGATATCTTATGTGTATATAAAATTTGAAGGTTGAGAACACTATGCACTGTGTAAAACCGAAATTCTAGAATAATGCATGAAAAATGATATTTTATTATTTCTTGAATTTAGATTGTTTTTCAAATAAATGTTCAGATACTCGAACCTGACCCAGTTTAAATACTTAGAAGTCAGGCACCTTCTGGCGATTGAAAATTGTTTGGACAAGAAATATCAGCTATTCTTCCTTTCTTGGCATGAAGTCATTGTTTAGCTGCAAAACTAGTTGTTAATCTATGTAAACGAAATTCTATCACGTATTAACCGAATATATTAAAAAGCCTTTAAAGCAAAGTAAATAGCTTTGAGCAAAGCCACATCCTTACAACAAGAAACAGATTCTGAACTGATCCCAACTCTTCTTTTAGTAAAAGGATTCGAATGACAAAAGGAAAAATATCTATTATTTATATAAAAAATTAGCTAAGATCAAAATTACACAATAATTGATCTCATCTTGCTCTTCTAATTTAAAAATTAATAAAATAAAAAAATGAGTAATCAAGGGAAGGTTTCCCTTGAATCAAATATTTAATTTGAGGCTTAAAAAGTATACAAATACATTTGAAAATTGTGTTTTGATTAATAATGCTTAATTTGCGTAAGTGGACGCTGCATGGTTAAAATAGCAGAGTTTATAAATTTATTTCTTAGAAAACTTTGGAAAGGATTGTTTTGATAGAATAAGAATATATTTCATTTAGAATTGTTGACGAATAATTAAATATTTACTAAAAAATAACTAATTTTAATTTATAATGTGAAAATTTTAATTTTGCCCTCTCTTTCTTATCATTATTTGTTAAAATAACACTGCAGTAAGGAGAATTATTTAGTTCTTTCACTTATAATAGCCAGTGAAAGCATATGCCTGCTGAAAATTATTGCTGTCAATAACACAGGATAAATTATATTTAAAAAATATATTATTTAAAAACACAGAGTTAAATTAATTCTATCTCAGGCGGACCTCACATCTGAAATTAAAACGTCGAGTATTGTTAAAAAACCAGTTTGTGAATAGAATTCAAGCATTTCAAACTGAAGATACGAAAATCTATTTTTTAAAAAATATGAAAATTAAGTTTAATCTAAAATTAACTAACAATTCCTCTACATTAAATTGATCTAACGTTAAGTTATAAAACCAAAACAAAATTAAAACATCTTTTAATACCTGTCATTCATCATCACAATAAATCTCGAGAGTATTAAACTCAGACCATTATAATACCCATAAGGATCATTCATTATCATAGTATACTTTATATATTTTTACAAAAAGCAGATAAAGATAAACACTTTTAAACGTCTTGAACGAAATATTTTAGATATAATTCGAACAAATAGAAAGGCAATGCAAATATTTTAAAATGTTTAACTCTTCAATACAAATTGAATCAAGAATACAAATTTCAAAATGAAGAAAGCACAATTTTCATCTTCATGAATGTCAGCGTTGAACTCTTTATAAGTATTCCTATTCTGTTTGATTATAATGTATTTGACTATATTTTTCATGAAATATGTTTATATTGATGCATTATATTATAAATCATCACTAAATGAAACATATGCCTCTATTTATAGTTAAACATAGTAATGAAATATGATACCCTATTCTATAAAATGAGCATTATCTTCAGTATTATCGTCCAGAAACTTGTTAATCAGGTTGATACTATTGCAAGATTAAGATTGTTGGATGAAATTGTATTATTTTGCAAATAATTATTTTTGATGCATGCAAATGAAAAAATTTATATTTCTGGAGCCTTAATATTTAATTACAATCTCGATATCCATTTCCTTTCTTGTAAAAATAAAATATCTACAGCGTCTGTTTCCAGATATTTCAATACCCCTTCTGATCCTTTACTGCTCCATTTCATTCATAATTATAATCCGAAAACGAAATTCAATGACCCTAGACATAAAATGTCCAACTTACAAAAACATTCTCAGCCATCATGTCCCATTCAGTAAAAAGGGATTGGCTTCAGTATCATCACTCATAAATCTAACATTCCCTGCTCAAAAAAACCATAACCATAATTTTTATTGATTCATTATTTTATAACTCATCACCAAATACAACATATGGTGGTATTTATAGGTGAACTTAATAATAAATTTCGGAAAATAAGACCTTCAATTTTTTTTGGAATTCATATCCCATTCAGTAAAATTAATTATCTTTAGTGTCGTGCTCTAGACAGTAATTAAGTTGATTCGATTAAGTATTATTTCATAAATAATTATTTTAGAAGTATGAAAATGAAAAAAATTGTTTCTAATATCTTAAAGTGTTAAAAAAAATCTCTATATCCGTTTCCTTTCTTGAAAAAATGAATTAGCTGTGACATTAGTTTCCAGACATCTCACTTTTCACTGCAATCCATTATTGCACCGTTTATTTTAATAATTATAATCGTAACATGAAATTCAATGACTTTAGACTCAAAATACCTAGCCTACGAAAACATCCTCAGCCATGATGTCCCATTCAGTAAAAATGGATTGACTTCAGTATCATCACCCATAAATCTAACTTTCCCTTCGCAAAAAAATTAGCAGAATGGCAAGCCATAAAACAGAAAAAAAAGGAAACTTCTTGCCGGAAACCTCTAATTCTGAGCATAGCTCATCGCAAATGGACACGTAAGAGCATGTAGAGATTGGGGTAGATTTTTCTACCTCTCCCTTTACCCGTATTTTTCATCAATCTCGACCGGTCTAGTGGTGAGAATGATGTGCCGAAGGTAAAGTCAATAGGGAAAGTGCGCCGTGGACCCGGTTTCCCGACTCTCCAGGCCGATGAAATTACGTCCTAAATCAGGATTAAAAATGACTCCAAGGAGTAACACTCTAAGATAGAAAGAGGAAGGGCGAGAAGAAGGAAAAAGGTCTGGCTAATTCCGGGAAAAACTTTTCACACTCCCAAGAGTCTGAGAGAGAAAAATAGTCCAGGCAGAAAGGAGCAGGAAAAAAATAAAGAAATAAAAAGTACAGAAAAAATCTCGTAGCTGTAATCAACTTAACAACAAGAAAATTGGTTCCTGAAAGAACTTAGACGCCATTTTTTCGCCTCCTTTCACTTTTTCTTTTATTTTATTCGATTTCCAACTGTGTTTCGTAAAAGTCGATCAAATGAGATTTAGAGATTTCTTCAGTGGTAATGCATATTTACTCAAAAACTGATTAACTCAAGAGGAAGTGATTCGCCGCATTAACTCGAAGTTTTCCAGACAATTTAGTTATATAATGTTTCCCTAAAGAATGAACATAACACAAGAGCGCTAATTTAATTATAAAAATAACCATATGAAATGGTGGAGAGAACATAAAAGATTACATGCGGGCGATTTACAATACAAGCATTTTTTAAAATTAAAGAAAAATGGGATTTTTTTTTGCATATATTGTAAACAATTCAGATGCAGACTTGAAAGTCTCTCTGCTCGTGATCCCATTTTCATCGGACGAAATACTTTCGATTCCCCTTTCCCCACAAAAAATAAAATGAGTTAAAATATTAATTATAATAAATCAAAATATTTAAATGAAATGCTGCTGTTTAATAAATTGCTCATGATATTTTACACGAGATGGTTGTTAATCGAATATTTTTCAGATAAGTATTTCAGAATTTGATAAACAGAAAAACTGATGAAATTTTCATGATCTCATGTTGGATCACAATCTATGAATGAATCATCCTACGATATGAAAGATTTTATAAACTTTTCGAAAAGATCTTATAACTTTAAAGCAATTATATATATATATATATATATATATATATATATACACTGAAGTAACAAAAGTCATGGGATGACTGTTAATATCGTGTCGGTCCTCCTTTTGCCCGGCGAAGTGCAACAGCTCGACGTGTCATGGAGTCCACAAGTCGTTGGAAATCCTCTGCAGGAATATTGAGCCATGCTGTCTGTATAGACGTCCATAATTGTGAAAGTGTGGATGGTGCAGGAGTTTGGGCACGAACGGACCTTTCGATGATGTTCCATAAATGCTCGATGGGATTCATATCGGGTGATCTAGGTGGCCAGATCATGCGTTGGAATTGTCCGGAATGTTCTTCAAACCAATCGCGAACAGTTCTGGCCCGGTGACATGGCGCATTGTCATCCATAAAAATCCCATCGTTGTGTGGGTACGTGAAGTCCATGAATGGCTGCAAGTGATCTGCAAGTAGCTGAACATAACCATTTCCAGTCAATGATCAGTTCAGTTGCACCAGAGGACCGAGTCCCTGCCATGTAAAAACAGCCCACACCATTATGCAGCCACCACCAGCTTGAAAAGTGCCTTGCTGACAGTCTGGGTCCATGGCTTCGTGGGGTCTGCGCCACACTCGAACTCTACCATCAGCTCGTAACAACTGAAATCGTGACTCATCTGGCCACGCCATGGTTTTCCACTGGTCTAGGGACCAGTCGATATGCTCAAGAGCCCAGGAGAGTCGCTGCAGGCGATGTCGTGCTGTCAGTAAAGGCACTCGAGTCGGTCTTCTGCTGTCATAGCCCAAGGAAGACAAATTTTGCCGCACAGTCCTATCGGACACGTCCCTCGTACGTTCCACATTGATCCTGCAGTTATTTGACGAAGTGTTGCGTGTCTGTTAACATTGACCATTCTACACTGACGTCGGCGGTCTCGGTCGTTAAGTGCAGGTGGTCGCCCACTGCGCTGTCCATGATGGGATGGGATGCCTGAAATTTCATACCCTCGGCACACTCTTAATACTGTGGATCTCGGAATGTTGAATTCACTAACTATATCCGTAATGGAATGGCCCATGCGTCTAGCTCCAACTAACATTCCACGTTCAAAGTCTGTTAATTCTCGTCGTGCCGCCATAAATCACGAAAAACCTGTTCACATGAATAACTTGAACACAAATGAAAGCTCTGGAAAACGAACTCCGCATTTATACATTTTCGCTGCGATACTACTGCAATCTGTATATTTGCATATTGCTATCCCATGACTTTTGATATATATATATATATATATATATATATAGACTCTTTTTAGAGATACACGAAATCGATAATTTTGTATTATATATACATACAAATTATCTATTTCTTTTATCTCTGAAAAGATTCGAATGATTTGGATGAAATTTTGTGTTTTAGTGAGGGTTTTTTTTTTCAGTTTACTTATATTTGTGTCTTGCCTGAAAAAAACTCATAACTTACTATTTGTATAAGTATATTCAGTTTCCATTTCGGAGTGTGGGTTGTGCAGCATTGTTGTTAGAAAAACATGAATAACGCGAATATTTAGGTTTTTCAGTTCAAAACGCACTTTTTGATTTACTTATTATTAGATTTATTTTTGATTTATTATTTGATTTATTTTGATTTATACTTATTCATTTATATTTAATATTTTTGCTTTTTTTTATCTTATCTATGTTATCTAAAAACGCGATTTTACACATATACACAAACAAAAACAATATTTACTAACTATTGGAACCTTTTTCTGTTTGGTCTCATGTTGTGATATAAAGCCATCTCGGACCAAATTTCACCATGGTAAAACTGATACAGTAAAAAAATGATAGATAAACAATAATATGAATATGTAATACTGCAGATTATTTCGAATAATATGTTGAACTAAGGGCATTCATGATTTTTTTTAAATACATTATCAATTTATTTGAAGCTAAAATTGAAAAATATTAATATGTAAACATTTATTCGTATATCAATAATTTAAACGAAAAACAGGATTTTACAAAAACTTGCCGAATGGAACTCTGCTTTCCAGATGATATTTATATATGCGTCTGAAATTTCTTTAAACCCTTTATGCTTTAATTATTTATTTACTTCTTATTTGATGCTAACTTTCATTTCATTTCATTTGTTTTTAATTCAAACTGCCTATTTAATTTATATAAAGGAATTCATATGAAAGAAATTCTTAATTTACGCAATGTCCAATTAACAATGTGCGACATACTCTTTGAAAATAATTCGGGGACATTTGACACGCATATTTGATAAATATCATCAGTCCGCTGAGAACACTTGATAAAATTTAGATGTGGGCCATTCTTATTCTAGTTATATTGATGAGATACTAAGTTAAGCCTCTGAACAATGCAAAAACATTTTAGATTTAATAATAACATTATGTGATTAATAAGAAATCTGAAAAGAAATAGGAATGTTTAAAATTCAGGTATGAAGTGATGATTGTTCTAGGAAAGCGAATAAACAGGTTAGATTCAAGTTTCAAGCCTTTAACCATAACAAGCCTTTTCTATTTCAACAAGGAAAAATAGACTTAAGACAGTCTTAACTGACAATCGAGTCTGTTAGATCTAATGTGTTCCTGAGATAAATAAATACTTGGTAGAATCAACACTTGATTTTAATACTTTCGAACTGTAAGGATAAAACGTTAATAATTTCCCAATCCTTTTATTATATGATTATAAACCATTGATGGAAATATGTGTTTAGGCTTATACATGCCTTTTTCCATCTTTCATTTTTCAAATTAAAAAACTTCTAAAGCTAATGAACTTAATTTTTTATGTCAAATAAAAAGTTCTTGAACATATTAATCCTTATTTGAAAAAAAATAATAATCTTGCAGTTTCATTTCTTTCTTCCATTTCTCTCACGCAATAAAAAAACATAAAAAAGTAATTACTTCCAAAAATTAAAAAATGGCGTTTCTTTAATTGCAAGTTCCACAAAAAGTTAAGACCCACATCGCTTAATTCAATAATGTAGAAAGCTATAACACGTTTCTAATAACAAGTAAAAAAACTTTCTCCCAAAAGCTTCAAACTAATGGTTTCTTCGGTCTACCGACTTTTACTTGAAGGTAAAAGAAACCAAGACGCAAAACTGAAGGATAGAGAGAAAAAAAATCCTATCCTCCGCCATTAGCAGAAAACATAAATCAGTCATTGGCCGAACTTTAGCAACTGCACTAAGTCAAAAATTCATTAATCTAACTTTTCTTATCCTTTCGTTAACGCGTGTTTTCTTTTCGCCAACTGAAGTCTATCGTTGAAGAAGAAAGATAACCTTTATCGTCCAACAAGTTTCATTCCCTCCCCATACGTACCTTTTGCCATTGTAACTGCCAACTTAGTCTAGAACTGATTAACTATTTAGTAGTGGTCTATAAAAGCTGTTAGTTACACCAGAAGAACCTTTGGATTTGGCATCTTTTTTATTTAAAGAGATCAAAATTTATTTTAGAAAATTCAATCATTAAAAACCCAAACTTTTGTATATGATAAGGATAAAAAAACTTTTTGCTGTATTGTGGTGAATTGCTCAGACTATTAATGATTTTATGGTGAAATGTTTGGACTGTTAGCGTTTTTCATGGTGAATCGTTTACCGATTTTTAAATTGATACCGATGTTTATAGAAGTTTTTGAAAGCATCTAATATTTTGACATTGAGTTCTTGATATATTTTTGGAATATTCTGTTTGGAATTATTGTAAATTTATTTCATAGTGTCTATGCTCTGTGCAAGATATTCAAGTCACTTGACCAGTACAACTGATTTTGCTATCTAAATTAGATTTTGTTTTACTCTGTATTGGGACAGTACATTTTCATTCCACCTACAAAATACACAGAAGATTTAAAAATTCGATTGGCATAGTATATTTGACAATCATTATATGATGTAAACTATTGTAAAATTTTTGGTGTTCATTTTCAAATGGTACATAAGTCAATTGCATACTTACCTAATTTTCATGTTTCATACGTTGATTAAATCTGATTCATTAGATAAGCTGATACCAATAAACGGATTTCTAGTCTTTATATTTCATGTTTTGGCTAGGTTTTATAAAGTTCCTTTCAAACGTGATTTATCAATGAGATATTTATAATTTTATGCAAGCTCAATTTTTAAATACCATAGTAAACGAACATTAAACAGAGTTATTAAGTGCGCAAATATTGATTAAAATGCCTTCTTTCTATTATTATATGATATGAAGTTAAGCTTTTAATTTTTTTAACATTCGCAATAGTTTATTCATGATTTGAGATTCATTTCAATTTTCTATTTTCAAATGTGTTAATAGAAATATTTCTAGTATTACATAGTTACATAGTTAACATCGAAGTTAATTAGAAATTGTATGAGTGAGAATCTAGCAAAAATTTCATATTTTTATTACGAAAAGTGAATTGAAATCATCTGTGTATTATTTATTGGGTGTAGAGTATTTTTCCCCTTCGACGTTAGGTTTAACGAACACCAGATCCACGTATGAAATTTTATTACCATGACACTAGCCTTACTACAAAACTACATATATTATTTCCCTAATTAAAGGTTTACAGCAGTTACAAGGTTTTCTTTCATCAAAATATATGTGAAAAAATACAAAACCCATTGAAAAATGAAATAACTTAGAAAATGAAAAAAAAAGACTATTTATTTTAAGACTTCGTTTCATATGTTTTTGTCAGGATAACAACTAAAAATGATATAAGTATACGATAGTAAATTTCTATCATTCGAAGGATTGCAGTCAATGTAAGGAGAAAAATTAATATAAATATTTCGTTATTGTAATAAAAAATAATGTTATTAAAATTATTTTTGTTATAAAAACAAAACATCTTTTAAAAGTATATATTTATTATTATAAGTAATAATATCTATATAAATCAAGAAGTTGGGAGTATTTCTTTCCAGAAATGTTTCACTAACTACTAAGTCGTAGAAAATGGAATATATATATATATGAAAAAAAATTGTCTTAAATATACACCTGGAATCCTTGTCTATCACTATTATAAAGAGAGGGAAATATCTTGGAATTATAAGGAGGCATATCAAAAAAATCTATATATTCCAAGAAATAAAAACATAATTCCGAAGCTATTCGTCTGTCCACACTTCCATCATTAGCATCCAATACACAGAAAAAAATATTAAGCAGAAAAATGACCATCATTTGTAAGAAATATTGCAACCTATCTAAAAATGACTAAATAAATCTTAATTGCTCATAATAAAAGTCATCGCAAAGAAATAACTTTTATGATAATAACCAAATATCACTTAAGCCCATAATGTGATTTTTTTGCTATAAAGACTACACAATTCGTGAAGCACTTAACTTTCCGTTGGTTAGCAGAGAGTAAACAAATAAAGCATACAGGAGAAAAAATGATCATTCAGACGTAATAATAGAGCGAGAAATACACTCGAACTGCTGCAATAGCAACTGCATGCCATCCATGCCAGTTTCTACTGGTTACTCCCTAAATGACTTCCACATTCCCCAAAAGATACTCATCAAGCCCCAACATATATTAATGCACATAACTGTCACGAACCTTTCCTAGGAGCTTGGAAAATGGCGATTATTTCCCAATTTCACTTCGCTCCTGCATTGACGAGTCAAAGAATCTAGGACAGAATATGCATTAAAATGTTTAGCACAAGTTGCGTAGTTTCCATTAACGGAAAACATAAAATGAGATACGGGCATCAAAGGTGATGAACGCTGTGGATAACTTTACAATTCAAGAGACTTAATACCCTTTGAGGGAGATGATGAAGAGATAGGTGTATTCTAAAAATTATCTCCTGCATCAATGTATTTTAAAGAGATATTGAGAGAGAGAAGTTGATGTTGCTAGAGGAGATGGATTATAGCTGTAAAATTAAGCATACATTATATTGGTATTTCAATAGCAAAGAATCATTTCTGAATAATGAATCAAGTTTGCTTGAAAGGTCATTTAGAAGCTCCGATAAATTCCAGTCTTGCGCTCCGATTATAAAATAAGTGTTTGCATATTTATTGAAAACAAGTAATATATAAAAAAAAATTCAATTCCACCTTAGGTCAATAAGGAAAATTTTTATTTTAGTTACTTTTTTATTAAATAATTATGAAAAAATTATTGATTTTTGCAATAACTGAATTCGCATTCTTCACTTTTAGATGAAAAATACTAAAATCCTTGCTTTTTACAAATAGAGCTACTGCCTGTTGATTTCAGTTTTTATTGCAAACTGCTAGAACTAGTAGAATATTAAAAATAATTGATGAACCATATTAATAAATAATTAAAAATAATTAATAAATAATTAAAAATAATTAATGAATAATAGTAAAAAAATTATTAACATCAAGTGCCATTTATTGTAAGTTGAAAAAAATGTATATGAGCTTGAGTGGATGAATAAAAAGTGTTTTATTATCGATTGAAAATTTGAACAAGATACATATATAAATATATATACATACATATATAGAGAGAAAGTATGAACTAATAGTAGGAATTGAAAAATAAGCAGCATGGAAAGCAAAAAGTTGAAATACATTTGAAAAAGATTTTATGTTTAAAGATTTCTTAATTTAATTTACAATTTAATTAATTTTCATATTTTTATCTTTATTTAACTCGCATTAACTTTATTCTAAATGTTCTCTTATTTCCTGTTTAGAATCCCACTTTCTTATTCAATTAATTTTTTTGCCGTCCATTACGCGTGCAGTGCAATCAAAGTGAAACTTCTGCCGATGAGAAGAAATTTTCAGGGAGAGGACGGCGAAAGGATTAATTCAACATTCTCTACATAAAACTGCTTGTTTCTGCATTTTCTCTCTCTGCGTTTGAAGAGATACAATTTCCTAATGCTTTCCACATCTTTTTAAGGTTCTTAAATTTCCCTATTTAAATCGACCCCTGTCAAAGAAATTCCTATCAAAATCTCGTTGCAAAACCAACTGAAAGAAATTGCACAATCTTTTGCTCTTTTTTATATCGATGTGTATCATATTTCTCTCTACTAATGCTTTATGGATTAAATTATGTTTCTCAGAAGAGAATAAATCGAAATTAAAATTTCAAAAGCTTCTTCTATTCAGCCAAGAGAAGACTAAAACATAATTGCATTATATATATATATATATATATATATATATATATATATATATATATATTAGCACAGTATTATATATGAAAAGTATTTATTGAAAAATTATAAAAGTACGTAACATTAGATATAGTGGAAAATAAAGTGATAATCTGGAAAATTCTCTTATAAAAAAGGAGGGTAATATGGAATTGTAGAAATTTGAATTAGATAGAACAAAGGTAGAAATGGAGCAAGTTATGGGAGAAGAACATTTTTGAATATGGTTACCAGATCAATTTAATTAAAATAAATTACAACTACAAGACAGAATGAAAATTTATTTATTTATTAATTGATAATTTGTTTGATAAAAGTCAATATAAATGTTAAACACATATTGCATTATTATTTAAGGTATACTACTTTGAAGAATAAAATGAAATATACGTTTTATTGACTCGGCCAGTTTTGTCTAAAACAGACATGATTTTTTGAAATCGCAGTTTGTTTTCTTCTGCCATGACATTTCTTTTTCTCTATTGTTTATCACATACAGCCAAAATGAAGAAAGTATTGGCAAAAATTATGTCCGTAAAAAGTATTTATATGTAAAAGTATTCGGTCGTGTGAAAAATGATTGTTGACTATGATGAATAATTAGTTAATTGGCGACATTTTTTCTTATTACATTTCTGAATGAGGGTCTTTAAAGAAATATAAGTTTAAATAGGACACTAGAAAAGGAAGAAGTGTATCAAAATTGTCCAAACTCCAGAAACCATACCTTCTTGATGGTATCATGAGTTTCAAGATAGAAATTCTCTGTCACCATCTTGATAAATTACAGAAAATTCTTCGTGTTGTCATAAATGAACAAAGAGAATGATTCCGCTAAGAATTAAATGCCCTTCAAAGGTACTATCAAGATAAATGGGATGAATAATGATGGCTTACTTTTACTTTAACATGAAGCGAAATGCTACAAGGGCCAATTTTTAACTTAACTGCAGTGACAATAAAAACTCTCTACAAAAAATCAATTAAATTTAATTATATCTACTTATTCAAACTTACCAAACAATTTTTCTTCATTTTCCATTCTGTGCTTTCAATTAATAAGTTTTGTGAAAAATTTGGAAAGTACCTGGTAACGTATGAAATTAAGTGATGGGAAAAAATGTGGTCATATTTGTATTCACATCTAAATAAAGTTGATAAATATAAGATCTAAATCAACCCAAGAAATGTTTCACAATGTTATTTATTCAGATATACACAATGTACATTTTATGGGTTAAAAAGGCTAGAGTTGAAATAAATATTAATATAAAACTCACGATTTCATTGCATTTCAAAAGTGAAGAATGATGGAATTATCACGAAGAATAATATCAATAAAAATACAATGATAATGTCTGAAATTTATAAGACATAATATGATGCATATTATTATAGGCATTCGTTTAATTATTTATTGATACCAATTTTGAAATCATCATAAACAAATCAGTTTTAAAATGATTAAAAGAGAAGTTTGAATTTTGAGTGTTCTACATGTACAGGAATTATAATTAATAAATATAACATTACAAATAAGCTATTCTAAAAAAAAATTTAAGTTGAGAAGAAATAATACTAATGATTTATTCCTAGAGAACTTCACAGTCACAGAATTATCTCATCTTTGAATATCTCCATTATCTAAATTCAATGGCCTATAACAAGCCTCTGAAAATATCAGTGCAACTAAGACTGGTGTTGGTTCCGAAGAATGAGCCATAAATATATGCCTCATCAACTCGTACTCGTGTTCGGTAAAGCCTGTCTTATCAATGTGCGTTGTCATAACCAGAATAAAAGTCTGCTTAAACGTAAAATTAGCGTAAGGTGATAAGTTTGATTGGTTGAACAATTTTCATTGTCGATTCCCTCTCACTTTAAACCTCCTATGTTCGTCATCCGAATAGAAAAATAAGATTAAAACGTTTCTGTGTTTATAACGGCAAATTTATGTACCAAAAATAATAAATCTTTCAAATACTTCATCTAAATATACTAGGAAGTAAATATTTGGTATATCCTTTTCGAAAGTCTTTCAGTTTAATGTTACCTGGAGAAAATGTACTTTTCTAATCCATCAACATTTATAAAATGTATATAAAAAATGAATTAAGTAATACATTCATTTGCTAATGACTATTAAATATTCTATATTTAAAAGTATTAACAAAGTTGTACTATTATCAACTGCACTTGAGTTTAAATTTAAGCTTAATCTGTTAGAAAAGCTTTTCTTTAGCTTATTTTTATTTTTAAAGGTGTAGTTTTAATTCTAACCATCCTAAAGCGATTTAATTTTGGTTTATAGCAAACACAAAATTATAGTAAAAAAACACTTAAAGAATATATTATATCGTTATAAAGACGTTTAAAAAGAAATCAAAACATTTACACTTTCTTTAAAAAGAAGGAAATTTAAAATCTTAAAAATTCAATATACCTGCATTTTAGAAGAATATCTAAAATGTATAAAATTTGACATTTGGCAGGACAAAATTTGATGAATGAAGAATTGTTTAATTTCACTATATTAATTAATGAATGGAAAGTGTTTATGAATAATTTATTTTACTCCACATAATGTACAATTTACAACAGACCGCGGTAGCCTGGTGATAAGGTCTCGGCTCGTGAGCAGTAGGGTTTGAGGTTCAAGACCCAATTCTATCGAATAGCCGTCGTGTAAGGAGGTCTGTAGCACATTAAATCTGTCAGAACCAAATGCCCTCTCTCTGGTGTGGTGAGGAGAGGTTGTGCCAACTGAGGTATCTTTCTCGTCATCTGACCGTGGTTTAAAATTACCAGGTTTGTCCCAAAATAGCTCTAGTGTTGCTTTACAACGGGACTTTAATATGACTAAGCTATAGTTTACAAATAATCAAGATAAAAAAATAGTTTTAAAAATTCAATGGAGTTAGAAAATATGCTTAAATATACTTTACTGTTATAATTTATAGATGCTACAAAATTTAAGTAAAAATTTAGTCTTACATTTTACAGTATCTCAAAGCTTACGAAACATCAATTTCAATCAAACCGGTTTAAAAATGTCTTAGGCTCTTAATTTAGTAAATATGTATTCAAATTAACGAGATTCTAACATTAAAAAAAGACGAAGTCGTATCTTGGAGATATTACTTTCTCAAAATTATCTTTAAACGCTTTGAAATATTTATTACAGTATTCGCTTTTCAAAAGCTACCTACCTTCCTTTCTATTTCATTTACTTATTTGCTCAGCATTTTTTAAACGAAAAAAAAAAAAAAAAAAAAAAAAAAACTGGAATTTCGGAAACAAAAAAATAAGAGACGTATTTAAAAAAAATTCTATCCTTTCAGCTTTTATCTATTTAAAGACATAAAAATGAGTCAAAACATGATGGCTGAAAAAAACATGTTTTTCCTTCTTGGTATCTAGAATATAATATGACTACAAAAAATTATACTTGTTTTTCTAGCATTAAACATCTACAATCATGGATTCATCAAACAAATTTAATGAAGACAGGATTCATTTAATTAGATTTTATTATTAAAGACACTACATTTCATAAGGTACCATCATTAATTTTTAGGACTTTTAAATGATAAATTTGATGATTGATTTCTCACCTGAGCAGAGATATTTTATAATTAGATTTAATTAAAAAATGATAGGAACGGAAACTTAAAAAAAATTAAGCTGAATGCTATCTCTGTAAAATGAATTTAAGTTTCTGTCCAGTATAATATAAATAGAATTTGATCTCAAATAATTGATGCATAAATGCTAATAATGAACGTGGTTTAGGCTCTCAATCGTGTTCTTAAGTCTTAATTTGCATTTGAAGTATGTTTTTCTAGGTAAATAAATTATATTTATTCTTCCAAATGTTTAAAAGTATAGTTAGCTTATAAGCAATATTATTATGATGATAGATATTTTTGTAGATTTTTCTAGCTATCCGTTTATATTTTTTGCTTCTTACCGTAAATTTTCTTTCAGATATTGTTTGCAAACATATTTATGCTCCTAAATAGAACTTCGCAATTTTTCTGTCTTCTGTTTATTCATATTAAAAGAATCATAGCAAAACTTATTCAAATACATTGAAAAATATTTTTTTTAAAAAGGATTCCCAAAATGATTCTTTACCGAACTTCCAACTTATGCAGTATCCGCACTGTTGAGAATTTGATTAATTTTTGTAGATTCTGATATTCATCAACAAACCTGCTTTCAAATTTATGTGACTGTGTACGATTAAAATTAAAAGCCATCTACTACTTTAACAGAATCTATTGAAATGGGAAGTTACAGATGATACCTATCATGTTTTGCTTTTGTTAATAAATATCTGTTACGTGATCACATTCGTGAAATGGGTTGTATACACTTTTTGCAAATTTTAAAATTCAGGAGTTGCTTCGATTTTTCAATTCTTCTATTTACAGGTTAATGACTGATATGTATTCAGATATATTGAACCTAAAATATAATATGCACATATATATAACAAAAATTATATGAAAGAGTCTCAAACTTATTATCCCGAGAATTTTAACATCATTTATCGTCATTTTCCTTTCATCGCTTTATAGTTTTTCTTTCTTTCTTTCTTTTTTTTTTTTTTTTTTTTTTTTTTTTTTTTTTTTTTTTTTTTTTTGCTTTCTGGAAAAAAATAATGCAAATTGATTTGAAAACTAAGAAAACAGACTAGACAGACAGCATTTTGAACTTTATAATTATGTATCTCTATTAATACTCTATATTATCTTTCTATTCTAAAACACTTCAAACACCTGCTCAACGAGTAGGTACCAGTTATGTCTGCTTAATTCATGTCCCTTTGTTAAATGAGATTGACTGGATACCCCACTTTGTTTATTAGAGACACTTGCCTAAATAGGTTTTCAAGTAAAAGAAAGTTTATAGAGAAATTTCAAAGGATATCCAAATATACATTGTTTCGTAACTATTATCTAACATGGGCCATTTTCGTATATTTATCCCTTAAAATACAGATTGTCATCGGGATTTTGAGAGTGGGTAATTTTTACATTATTATTTTTACATCTTTTAATGAGAAAGTCAGTAATCCAGTATTCTGAGATATCTCAATTTGAATTCTCATATAAAATCCAGAATAGAATCCAAATTTTAAACAAGGATGAGAGTATATTTAATACACATTTTTTGGCAGTAATTGGGTGCATTATTTCAAAATATTTTGCTTCTATTGAGAGAAGTCAAAAATTATTTTTAAAAAATAAAGCTTAAAAATAATAAAACATTATTCTCCATTTAAATGATATGTCTTCCGAACAAATCCAGACAAAATTATTAATTGACTTGAAAAAATAAATTTAGGAAGATAAATAAATAATTTATTTATCGATTATTAGTTAGCTGAGAAATGTGAAATAATTTCTACATTGATTTTTTTAAAATTTTGTGTTAAAGAATTAATCAATAATTAAATTTTTAAAGAAAATATATCATTAAAATAGTCTTAGAAGTGCCACTAACTCGTTATTAATCCTTTTAAAATTAATGATATGCTCGAAGCAATAGAAAATGAATTAATTTAAATCCTTTGATATTCCTTTCCTTTCCAGTTCCTTTGATATTCTAGATAATATTAAGTGAGATTAATTTTCTTAATAGATAGGAAAGAAACACAATAATAATGCTGAATTGAAAATTTCACAATTTCAATGAATTTAGAAGTACCTCAGAGATTTAATTTTGCTTTGAAATGGAAAAAAGATTAAAAATTCATGAATGGTAAATTTTAATAAAATAAAACTGTGCTTATGCAAATCGCATTTACAAATTAAAACTTTAAGTAGATTGTACCTTCATTTCATTCAAATTAGCTACAGGTTTATGCAAATTTAATTAATAATGATCTACAATTAAAAGGACTTCTAATTACCAGCGCACTGACCTAAATCTCATAAGTAGTCGAAAATTTATAAGGATTCGTAATCATTTCATTCATTAACTCTTTCCTTAAAAGACTCGAAAAGGGTTATTTGTGTAGTTTAGGTTTTGAAGTAATATTTCGTATAAAATAAAAAAAAAAGAATTATCTAGAAAGCAGTATCTGTCTCGGAAAAATTCAGAAGTAATATAAAAAAAAAGATATTTTTAAGAATATTTTATTTTATGATATTATTTTTCCAAAATGCAAATGATTTTTGTTATTAACACATTAACAGCTATTTTATTTTATACTTTTACTCGTTTTATGTGAATGATTTAAATTTTTGATTTCAACTATTTTTCATTTTGAAACATTATATTCTACCTGGTCATATAAGATAATTGTTTTAATCGAATCATCATTAATTAAAAATTACATCCAGATTATAAAGAAATAATTCACTCATTTTGACAATGCATTTAATTCAGTTTTTCACCTTGTTATTTTCAATTCAATTACGCACGTATTTGCGGATTAATAAAAACACAACTTCAGGGACTAAAATGTAACGTAAGAACTTTTAATTAAATTAGGATACAATTACAGAATAAAATGATTTTTAAAAAATTAGATATATCATTGGATTATATTATTATCTGTTTTACTGAATGAAACCTTACAGGTCTGGTGAAGTTTCGGTTGTAGAATTTCGGCTTCATGGTTGGGAGTTTTCATTTTCGAAACACGACTCTAAAATTGATCCATTATTTTATGCAGGCTCGGTACACTCTTGATATAAAGCCCTTTTAATATTGGAAATCTCATTTAAAAGAAGAATTTAAAAATTAAATTTCTGCAACATTTATATTTTCACCTCTCAAGCTAAAAATTTATCTTGTTAAAAATATAATTCATTTTTAATTAAATAGAAAATGATATCGACGACTGAACAGATTATATTACCCTTGCAACTAGATGACGTCATTATGTGATCCAACAAAGATGACACTTGTGCCATCTGATCATGTAAACTGTATTTAATAGCAGACTTCCTTAATAGTGAGAAAACAGGAACTTTTGCAATGTAAATACAAAAATGCATTTGGCAGTAAACATTTGAACAAATATATTGACTATTTTTCATGTTATACTCTATATGTTGTCATGAAGCTTTGGATATAATTTTATTTTTACTTCACTGGATGAAAAACAACCCATTGAGCCTATAAAAATATTACATTGAAAAATACTTTCATACGATGTAAGAATTTGCAACTACTTTTTTTAAGGAAATTATCATTCATAAGGGAAAAAGTTAGATGAAATTTGGAGAAACCTTAAAGAGAAGGAAAGGTTGCATTATTATTAGTTACCTCAGGGCTTTCAAGTGTCTATTTTATGCAGGATATATACGAAACACCGATATTGTTGGTATTGTATAATGTTTTGATTAGAATAATCAAAGTATAAAAATGCTAAGGAAATACAAACGACTAGCATAAGGATTAGATGAAGTTTCCAAATTACGTTGAATATAGGAAAACAAATACATTATTCTAAGAATGATATTTAACTACATCATTGCGTAATGAAAACGACAAATAAAGTATTAAAAATCAAACGAACCTGAAAATTAATTTTCACATTCATTTGATTCAATGAATTTTCACAACTGAAATAAGACAGAAAATAAAGCCAATATCTTTGATAGAGGAATTTATGAATTTGAGAAAATACCAAACTTTAAACTAAGTCATTGCCATAGAGAATTACTTCAAAAGTTTTGTTTAATTTATTACATTGGTAATCGATTGTGAAGCCTATTTTTGGACAAATTTAAAAATTTGAAACCATCGTATTGTGGCCGAAATATCGCATTTATAATGCATTTTCCTGATTCCCATGTCACTAAAAGGAAGAAATTTTATAATTTACATATTTAATTAGAATAAATTGTAAATTGTACTGCTCAGATAATTTAAAATAACTAAAATTAATCGTAGATGGATTTGGATCTTGAATGGTAACACTGTAAGCCATTGAGAGATAACAACGCCTTTGGTGTGCTTGTTAGAGATATTCTTTATGGTACTAAGTAATATGAATTTTATGGTACTAAGTAATATGAACTTTATGGTACTAAGTAATGTCGTTCATCATTGATAAGAGAAAATTTTTTAAATGTACGTTATCTCGATGAAAATCCCATTGGTAACTACACATAAATATGATCTCATCTAGATGCATCACTAAATGGAATCCGAGTATCATGAGTGGAATTTAGTTAAGCTCACTGATGAATCTCCCAGCTTTATGTAGAAGTTATCACAATACATGAGTTATAGTAATTAGAATGATATAATTTTGAAAGCCATCTGTTCGTCAGCAATGTGTCACCATTTTAACTGTGATTAGTTACAACTATTGGTCACATACAATTCAAATTAGAAGTTAGTAAGATCTGAGTCTACTGTTCTAGATATATTTTTTATTTTCCGTGTAGGAATGCTAAATTTCCAGAATACACATTTGTTTCACCTATGGTTATAATATGTCTAGATTTTTGTAGGTAGGAAATCTTTTTTTAATACATAAATCAAGTCAACTGAATCTAATAAAATTTAATTTTTAAAATAAACTATAAATGGACCGGTTTTAAATGTAAGTTATTTTCTTGAAAAAAAATAATGTTTTCCATAAAGATTTTTGCCTGATTTGAGTTTGAAAAATATCATTTTATGATATCCATAAAAATATATTTAATTTTTAAAATAAAATCATTTAATTGATTAATTTACGTTTGAAAGTATTAAATTTCCTTCGTTTGAGCAAAATAACCAAATAAGGATATTATTTTAAATGTTCTGTAACAAAGTCTTTAAAATTCTTTGTTTCCTTGAAAATGTTACTGACATATTTATCTAAACCTGTTTCTTTCGATTCTATTCGTATTTAGACTATAATCATTTTTTAAATTTAACCCACCAATTTATTCTAGAGAATATTTATCTCATTCTCTATAGTTCCGCCTTCAAAGAGCAATAATGCCAAACAGTTTATGACATCTTATTATAAACTACAATATATTGTTTTTCATATCTAATATTAGATAAGTGGTTTGGCTATAACTTCATCTTATTTATGAGAGTTCTATCGTCGAATATCAAAAAAAAGATAAACAATTTTATAAAAATTGTACATTTGACACAAACTTAAAAAGAAAAACAGTTTAAGTACATATTACTTAAATGGTTATTACATTAATAGTAGATACTTTATAAAAGCGGCATAAAGATACAATTGTTTCCTTTTCAGAAACAGTAATATAAATTGAAAGCCTCCCATTCTCATGTTAATATTTACAAAAGTATCTAACTGTCATAAAGTGTGAAAATATTTACATATAAAAGTTACGTTTGAAATGTGACCGGGGAAAATAAATTAGAAACCTTTGAAGCTGAATAACCATTTAAATGAAATGCAGCTTCCTAACGCTCGAGCAATTATATGATCTAGAGCCCACATTACATTAAATAAACAAAATTAAGCCCTTCATAGTAATCTCTTTTGAGAGAGTAAAATCTGAACACCTTTCATAGACTGTTAAAATTGCAATTAGTTTTTTTAGGAGGGAAAAATTGTCATTTTACGTTCGTGAGCTTAGTGACAGAATCTCAATTAATTTGGATGCTATTTACTTCTTACCAATGGAATGCGTCTCAGGAATTTTCACGCTTTCTTAATTTTCTCTTCATCATTTATTCGCCTCTGGGGATGCGAAGTAAATCTACAGATCCGCATTCCTCCTTTAACGAATAACATCTTCATTTCCGCAACCCAAGATGACGGCTGTTTTAATTAAAGCTCGACTCTTTTAACGACAAACGTCTTCGTAATGACATTTGTGTAATGCTTATTCAAATTTTCAACCCTTGCTGTAATGATCCGAGATCTTTCTCATCGACATGTAAAGGGGGAACTGATTTTTATCATATCAATTATTACACCCACTTACGCATGAAGCAGACAACGTTATCTTTTTTTCCCTCGATCCTCCTTACCACTTTTTTTTTCTTTAACAATTTTTTCCCGTTTGCTGAGCAGTGGAATGAACAAATTATGCCATTCGTAATTTTTGAAGTGTGCTGTAATTATCAAATCTTTGCTCGCTTTTAACATAGTAAAATAGGATGTTCAGTTTTATTGTCAGAATTCCTTTTTTTTTCTTTTTCTTTATCTTTTTTTCCTTATTATAAAGATTGAAGAACAAGAAAACTCAAAAGAAGAATTTCTGTTAAATAAAAAAAGATTTTTATTGAGTAACTTAATGTTTGAGTAAAACATTGTTAAAGAAGGGGGTGATATAATCATTATTTCTTGCTGATTCATAAATATGACGATGACATTTTCGGATGCAACATGTTAACTTATTTGCAAATAGTTTATAAATTGTTAATTCGCAACTTTTTCGTTGTTAATTTATAAGTTTTGATAATTATTCAAAAAGAATGTGACTTATCTTACTTTAGCATAATCAAAGGGATATGATGAAGGTGTGAAAATTCACTGTAATAATATAATCATAACAAAATAACGTTTATTTTTCTGGGCATTTCCTTAACATAGTTACACATTCTATTTCAAAAACCAATTAATTGAAGAAAGGAAGATTAGCTATAAAATATAATTTATATTTCAAAGAAATATTTTTATTTTAGCTCAATTCAGAAGTTTTATTTATTTTGAAGATTTAATAATCAACAATTGAAAATATTTAAAAAATATAGCTATAAATTTAAGTACAATGAAATATAATAAAATATATAATACAATGATATACCATTAAAATGAATTATGTTTTTAAAAATAGACTAATATTAAAATTTTTAACTTGCTGTAACATCTTCTTTAAATGAAAACTAGTTATTAGTGTCATCTGTGCTATTTCTAATTTCCATTTTTATTCAAAATCTTTTCATTTTTTTAAATCAATTGTTATCTGAAATTTTATTCTCTTTCCTTATATTGGTTCAAATATTTTCATCGTTATTTTATTCAACTGTTATTCAAAATCTTGCATAATTTCGATCTATTGGTGAAAGAAATATAAGTATTTATTATTTTAATTAAATTGTTCGTTTTAGCACTTCAAAAGAAAATTCTTTTCATAATTGCTGTTAAAAAATATCTAGAGGGAAATTGTATACGTTTGTTTCAAATTCATCATTATTAAATAATTGCTTCTTAATTACAATAATTTATCTTGTATTATCATTTATTCTTTAATCATTATTAGAAAAGATTATTAATAGATTAATTGTCTGATTCGAAGAGCAGATGAAGGAAATACTTGAGAATGGGAGGAAATAAAGCAAAAAAAATGATACACATTTTTTTAATGTTCAAACTGCAGTTTTTATGACTCATTTACTCTAATTGAAACTTTGCAAGAGAATTAAATATAAAATAAAATAATATTTTTAAATTAATTTGATTCCATTTTTACATTTTGAATATCTGGTTTTTCAGCAAAGAATAAAATGTAAATACAAATTGAGTTATCTTAGATAACAATGAAATTATGTTTCAAAATAAACTTGGCGCATTAACAATAAAAATACACGGAGGCGCTTCCTTACAGCTTAAGAACTGTAAATAAGCTTAGAATTTTAAAAAATAAGGAAAGGTTTGTTTAGTTATGTTAACATCCAGATATAAAGTAACACTTGGGCTATTTTGGGCTATTTTTTTCATCCCCCCCCGCAAGTAACTAATATTTATAACCCTTTATTTTTGCATTCATACTGTATATTACAATGTTCATTCATCTAGTTTTTTGCACTCAAGATATTTTTCATTCTAGTTTTAGTTAAGTTATATTAACATCCCATTGTAAAGCAACACTAGGGCTTATTTGGAACGGACCTCGTAATTTTTAACCACGGTCAAATGATGAGGACGACATCTGAGCTGGCACCTCCTTTCCACACCACACTAGAGGGAGGACGTTTAGTCTTGATGGATTTAACGGGCAACAGACTCCTTTACAAGACAGTTTTTAGTTGAAATATGGTATCGAAACTGAAACATAACGAATCACAAGCCGAAACCTTAACAACAGGTCATCGTGACCTCAAATAATGAAAGGAAATGGTACAGCAAATACACAAATACAATAAAATTAAATATTATGTAGCTGTTTTTACATACTCAGATACCCAAAGAAATTATCACATTTTGATGCATGCTCAAGAATTTTGTTCATTATTTGTGAGGTAAATATTACATAAATATTTCGAAAACCTAAATTTTGTAAAGCATTAATTCATATGTAACAAAATATGCTTTTCTGTAACAAGTTCAACTGTAATCAGTACACTCAACAACTTAATGATTCAAATACGTATAATTTGGATGAATTATTTATATAATAATAAGTAAGTATAATTTATAACACAAAGAATAAAAACTCATATTACAAATTCAATGCAGATATGCATTACTTAAGAACTAGAATTGTAAGTATTCTATAATTAACGAAAAAGGAACAAAACTTCTCACGTATATTTTAGTAAAAATGCCATGAAAAATGATAAGTTTACTGCAAGGAAATTTCGAAATATAAAACCGAAGAGTTCTTCAAGACGAGTGATTAATAATCGTTATCAATTGCATAAACAGCGTCGATAGAGCCACAATAGAATGACAAATTATAGTTATTTAATTCACTACCATTATGGCTAACTGCCAGAAAACTCCTAACCGAAAGTTCGTAAATTATTGAAGAATTTTACTTTGTTTATTTTAGATTTGCCTTGTTATTTGTTCTCCGGCGCTATAATTTCCACTGCAATTGCATTTGGTATTTTTTTATGAATTTTCCATCCCAATGCAAAATATCCGCAAACGTTCTGAATTGGAAAATTATTATCATTAAGGCTTTCAAATGAAGCATCTTCTTTCTAGTTCTTTTCCCTCGATACTTTCCCCTCAACAAGACGCTAGTAATTTTCCGAAAACTTTAAAATTACTCTGGGGTCTCTGTTGATATCATGGGTGAAACCACCCTGTAATTTAGACTCTCTTGTAACTCTGTCACCGTGCAAGCCTCGTTTATATGTTGACGATCGCTTGAGACCCACATAACCTAGTCATTTCCGACTTTTCTCTTTTCTTAATACTGCTGAGGATTTAAAACTGCACGAGTTAAATTTTACGAGGATTTATCCTAATATCCCCCAGGATTTATTGCTGCCCAGTCGCAGAATCTTTGAGATTCATCAAGAAAATCTTTTGTTAACTTTCCACATCTCTTTGGACCCAAGAGAGGTCCCCTTGTTGATGAAACAAAGCGTAAATGACATAAGAGTTAGATTTGTTGGTGTTTAAACAAATACGATGGGGGATATAGTTATCCCTGATGAAAAATTTGTATGAACGTAGTTTCTTTTACTTAAAAAACTTAAATTGATCAAGATAAACCATGATCTGTGAAATGCATGAGCAGGTAACCACATATATAAAAGGATTTATCGAAAGTTGAAGAACTTTCGGCAAAAAATTATTAATTCTTATGACAAATGATGTAATTGAGATAAATTGAGTTGACACAAAATAAATAAAATGTGCCACGTCCATTGAATTTATAAATATGCTGCGTACTTGTAGAAAGAAATGCGCAAAACAGTGTGCTTTGAGATGTTCGGTCGTACTGTCAATGCCGTGGACACCTGACTATGACATGTGAATCTTATCTCATCGGATGTCACCGAGTACGTGGAGAGAAATTACTGTTTAAGCATAATAAATTTCGTTTCTTCTGTGCATATAGCAATCTTGAGGTATCTAGTTACCTCCACTCCAATGACCGGATTTACCCTAGTTAAAATATTTGGATTTTGCCTAGATATTAAGATTAGTGATGTAGTCGATACCTTTAGGATTCCAACATTCGCTATCTCGAGGACAGCCATTCAGAAATTACTGGATACTGAGAAAAGAAAGATGTAACTTAACACTGGCCATATAAATTGACATTATTGTTTGAAATGCTGGCATTTTCGTTTTCTTCATTAGAAGATATCTTATATTTGCTATTCGCAGACACAAAAAGGATTTAAATTCATTTTAAATTAAAAAACAAGATCTTGATCACAAATGCAATCGTAGATTAAATACGCACAAATGATTTGAATTCCTTTTTTTAATTAAATTCAAAGGAGTTTGGTCACAAATCCATTCATAGACTAGATACACATAAATTCAACTATGGAATTTTTTCAATAGGTGTGCAACGCTGCAAATATTTCGTTCAAAATAATAGGAAATCGAAATGAACCCTAAATTTTATCTAGAAAATGTAAAAACAAGAAGTAACTGAATTCCAGGAAAATTTCTAACAATTTGCATCATGGAATGCGGAAAGTTGCTTAATGAAACTCCCTATTATAAATTATAGATTTTTCATACTGGTTATTTTAACTATATAACTTTTGCAAGAAAATTGGAAAGTTAATAATTATGTATAATACATACTTTACGAAATAGAAATTAGAAACGTATGCTAAAATTTTCTCATCAGCTGAAATATTCTATATTTATTTGCATAGTTTATTTAGAAATTTCTATAGAGCAAACATTTGACTAAATTTTATATTAGTCACCAGATAAATGTGTATCGAATTTTTTACAACACTTTAAAAAGTTATTTGGTATGATTCTATGCAGGATGATTTTATTCTTATTATTTGGACAAAAATTTTAGTTCACCTTTTAAAAAGTCACTACAATGTTGAATATATTTTAGGAAAAAAAATTAAGTTATTTTTAAAAAGGATTTAATGCTTTTTTTAAAGAAATCAAATTCTGAAAAAAGATGTTACGTTAAAAAATTTTTTACAATGGAAATTATAGAAACAGAATACAATAATTCCACCGACCAAATGCCTACAGATTTTAGTTAATTAAAAATGCTGTAAAGTAAATTAAATTTAAAAAATAGGATTTTAATCTTAACTAGAAAATTGTTTTTTAGCAAAAACGTTGTAAAAATATGCAATTTTCTTTATAAAATGCAAGAAACGTTCTACAAATCTTAGCATAATCTAATCTTTTTAATAACAAAATTTAAATTAGATTATATCTCATAAGCATAGTACCTTATTCAAAATGTGGGCTGAATAAGATATTAATACACAATCTATTTAAAATTTGTTTTTAAACTGTATATTTTATAACAAATACGAAACTGTTTAAAGGGAATATAAAATTTTCTGTTTATTTCTCATTAGTTCTTAAACACTAAGCAAAAAATGTTACATAAATTCTCTCACTTCATATTTTCTTTTTCAGTATGAGTAAGTCTTTTTCTTGTTATGTAAAGAACAAATATATTAATGGATGTAAGAGGAATAAAACTAATAGCAAAATACTATCTTTTTAATGTACTTTTGAAATGAAATTAAAAATTTGCTCAAATTTTACAATTTTTGGAGTCTTAGCTGCCCTATGCAGAAGAGACAAAAGTAGAAAAAATATTTATTCCAAAAAACATTTTTCTATTTAATAAATGTTTACTTAAGTAACCAACAATATACACAAAATAAATATCAAAATTTCTTGAACTTGATGAGAGTTTTTAACTATCAGTAGAGTGTGGAAAGGCAGCATTGTATGTTATTCTCTTTATTTACTTTAATAATAATAAATGAAATATACAAACGTAAACAAAAATAAATATATACAAATTTTATCATAACTCGTTTTACAGTGAAAGCAGTTGAAGTATTAGAATTTTCTTTATATTTTAAAACTGTACTTGTTTTTATAAAATATTTCTATATTTCATATGCATTATGATAAAAAAATATTTGGTTACATGAAAAATAGTATTTCTAAAAAATTCGATTCTTAAGAACATTGTTTTTCAAATAATTCATTGCAATAATTTAAATTTCGGAAATACTTTTGAGTCATAATTTTTTTAATTCATTGAGTCACTGAATGTAAATCCATACGTTACATTTATTTATTTAAACCTATTTGTTTACATGGACAAATTCAGGAGGAAAAAATACTGCTCAAAACCTCCTATACGCAGAAAACTGTTGAAAATATTTAGAGTTTACGTTAGTGAAGCATCTTGTCTGTCATTAAGGATAACAATACTTCCGGAATTCAGCCTTCAAAGAAAAATAACAGCAATCACGTAACATTCTTTAAGAATAGCACGGCACGGTGTTCGCTCTGCATCGGAAAATTTGCTACAACTTCCAAACTAAACTGTTTCAAACAGATATATCGAGAAAAGGGCAGATACTTTTCTGAGTAGATAACTGTGTTCTTTTAAAAATCGGATTTTAAACTTAACGAAACTGAGGATTACAGCAGCTTCATTTTGAATATTTTGAATGTAAAATTTCTGAATAGATACCCAGTTTAAACGCTTTTGTGGAATACGCTTAACTCTTCATTGATATTCGGATCGATACCTTCCAAAATCATGAAAGGGTGTAAGGCGTAATATTAAAATATGAATTTAAACGCGATACAAATTGTCCGGAAATGCAGCGTTTAATTTCAAAGAGAATTTTCAAACTAGTTATTTTTTTCTTTTTTTATATGAAATAGAATTTTTATTCATAAATTTAAATATATTTTTAATTGCAAGATTTTTTTATTTTAATAATGAACCTTTTTTTAAAAATTTTCTAATTTAAAAATAAACTGGAACAACAATTTGAGCAAAATTTCATGTATTTGGGTTCAAATGAGTAAAAATTATTTCTAAATTTAATTTCAATGTCCTTTTGAAATTTGTAATAATGCATTTATTGTTTTTAACATATTTTCTCGAAAAATAATTCAGTGCTTTAATAGAAATTTTTCAACATTTTATTTTTGATGCATCTCTTATTAATTTAAATATATTTAAAAATGTTTTATTAGCCCTTTCGCAGACTTCTTTTATCCGTGACAATTTCTCCCCAGCAGTCCTCTGATTTTCGCAATATATAGTGTTGATTTCTCTGTAAAGATATCCCTGTTCAGATAAGTACATTTCTGTATGCGAATTACATTGTATTATTATATAGTGTTAATAAATTTATTCTGTATACTATAATGCATTAATAGAGATATTTCTGTCCGGATTAATCTATATTTTTGTATACTGATTATATTATTATATAAGATTAATTTTCTCGGGGCTTATAAGAACAAAGAAAAATAAAAACTGAAATAAGTAAACATAAACAAAGCGTTATAAACATTTATAAGTTTTAAAATGTAGAAAAACCATTGAAACACGTTACTGCCACCCTGCCAAACTTTCACTTGAACGCCGTAGATGCGTTACGAAAAACGACGCGTTTAATTTATGAATACAAACAAATTAATTAAATTTGAAAACTTTAGAGAAAAATAAAAACATATGAGTTCAGTACTTTTATGAGAAATGCTACAATACTTTATTTGTTGAGAAAACCAAAGCATGCATTATTATTTTAGCAACAAAAGGTCATTATCATATTTTTCTTTTGATAGCATCGTTAAAGTCTCACCAGAATCGGTCATTATGCCGGATTAACTAAACGCCATTAGACCTTCTGAAATGTCCTTCCACCTCTTCCAGAAAAAAAAAAAAAACTACTGATGGATTAGTTTCGCTTCATGGAGTCACTATCCAAAAACTATGAGTCGGATGCAAAACACCCTCTTCCACGTCATATCCTTCAGTCTCATCCATAAGTATTTAGAAATTAATTCAGATGGAAGACGCCATCGATTTGTCGTTTGACATAGCTAGTAGCTATTATGAGACTTGATTGATGCGTTGGTGTCACAAGAAGTAAGGGTTACAGGACCTGTCAGAGAACTAAAGTCACGTGCTTTTCCGTTGTCTGATGAATAAAACATTACTTGCAGCAAGGATTGTGTTAGATATATATCCTCTTTTAGTTGTGTAACTTTTAGTGCCGAAATAGCCACTTGATTGAAATGGTCAAAGAAAGGAGGCCCTGGGGTATGTCCAAAAGTTATAAAAACATAATTGTAGGTTTTAGAAATTTTGATAACAAGCATTACAATAACAACACTGACAGACACAACTTTAACAAACAAAATTATTTCAAAGATTGTTCTTTTAACTTAATGTATAATTTTCATTTAAATTTGATTTCCAATGTAATAATTAAATTATGGGGAAAAAATTCAGTAAAAGTGTTCAACTATACATTTTAATGCCACATTAAAAATTTTTTGATCAATAAATACCATCTAATACTACACCTTTTCCTTGAAAAATTAAATACAGAATCATAACAGAGAAAGTAGTTTCAAGTTAAGAAATGCTTTTTACATAAATTAATAGGATTGTTACTTTATTTAGAGAGGGATCAAAATTAAAATTAAAATTAATAAATATAAATGGAACAACTGAGAATTATTTTAAGTTCCACTGAAAATCCATTTATTCTAGCAAAATTATATCAAAACAGCATTGTATTACTTAACAGATGCCGTTGACTGGTATTTTTCCATTCTTTTTATTGTATTCTTAAACAACTAATTTAGATTTTTCTGTGTATTTTCTCAAAACCTCATAGGAAATTTTCAATTTGCGTAAAAAACGATTTATCCATTTTCAAGGCGACCCCGTTCTCAGTCATAAGATATATCAAACCAAAACAGCTGACTGCTTAGAATGTTAATTAAAGAAACATTAATTGGACAAGTTGGAAAGAGGCAAAATAATGCATTCGAATAGCACTAAAAAGTATTTTAAACCACTAATTAGCAAGGATGTAGAGTAACGTTTTTATGCCTTGAGCATGCAATCAGATTTAACCATTGAAAATTGATAAAAATGTTATTTTTACCTTTTAAATGTAAGCTGTCTGTAACAATATCACAACTCGCTCCGTTATTGGCCATTGAAGTAATAATTAGTATATCGAAAGTATATTTTAACACTTTCTTAAATTGTTGGTAAAACATTTTAATGCATTTTATACTATTCTTTTGTTGCCCTCAAGCTTGTATTTATATTTTAAATTTCATTGAATTGATACATTCTTTCTCATTGAATTTTTACATTTTTACACTATTTTAAATCAATCTCCATGAGCTCTTAAACCATTTTATAAAATACCGACTCTTTTCTGGGCAATACATTCTGAGTTAATTAGAACACGTCTTTTCATATAATTAATTTTAAGAATGAGACTGTTAATAAGAAAACTAATTTATTACCGAAATAAAAGCATCTTAAATTGATTATGTTTGATACAAATTTAAGCATTTTTAATGAAGAATTTTTACGGAGATCCAATGAAATCAATTTTTACACTTTTTAAAACCAATCCCCAAGAACCCTTAAACAATTTTTATCAAATATAGCCTCTTTTCTGAGCACTCTTTTTATACATTGAATTTACGACATTGAGTTGCGTAGCACACATTACTTTTTCAAATGATTAATTTTAATAGTTAGAATTTTTCGGAGAAACTGATTTATTACTGGCGTAAAAACGTCTTAAATGTATTACATTTCATATAAATTCATTATATTTCCTGCGAATTTAAGCGCTTTTAATGACATACAGTGAACGGAGATCCACTGAAACTAATTTTTACAGTTTTACACTTGTTTAAATTAATCTTCATTAACTCTGAACAATTTTATCAAACACTTCCTCTTTTCTGAGTACTCGTTTTAAACATTTAATTTCATATCCCGAGGTTATAGTTCATATTAGTTTTTCGAATTCTTAATTTTAAAGATCAGATTTTTAGAGGCAAACTGAATTATTACTGACTTAAAAACATCTTAAACTGATTATAACTCATAAATTTAAGTATTTTAATGATAATAATGAACAGAGATCCACATAAATTAATTTTTACACTTTTGCCCTTTTTTAAATCAATCTCCATGAACTCTTAACCATTTTATCCAATACTGCTTCTTTTCTGAGCAGTAATTTTAGGATTTCTACAGCTAGGAGATTTTCTCTGCGCCATTACTACACGGGTTGTTCGATGCCTAACAGCTAATAAATTAATGTTGCTACCACGTTTACGCCATCAACAAAATGAGCCAATTTTCCTACTCTTCATTAAAAAAAGAGACTTCAGTTAATGATTTATAAATCCCGTTCAGGCCTCTGCAACCATTTTACCTGAAAGCTCGAACTAATATTTTTATTCCTTTTCGAAGCATCTGGAGAAAGCTAATGAAGTAATATTTATCCAATAACTGTAAGCAGTGTTTATGCAGCACCGAAAAATCGGGATGTATCTCGTTCTTTCAGTTTGTTTAAGCAGGCTTTGTATGTTGCCATCTGGCGCAGCCCTCCGTTAACATACTAGATGATGGGTTTCGAAAAATGATCGTTCTTAGCATTAATCACTTCTATTAAATTAATTTACGCATGTGTGACGATCTCGCAAAACTTTTTTAAAGCTTTTTTTAACTCTTGGCTTATTAAATATCTTACGGCACCAAAGTTATCTAATGAGCATTTAAAGAGTATTTTTTCTAATGTTTTGTAAAGTAATTGAATAATTTACTTTCAAGGTTATTACTACACGAGTTTCAATGTAAATAGTGTTTAATTAGTCTTTTATATAAAGATGACTGAATTTCAGTAATTTTTCCACATTTTAAGCATATAATAGTTTTATAATTTTACCATATTTTAAGCATATAATCGTTTTATAATTTTTACCACATTTTAAACACATAAACATTTTATAATTTTTATCACATTTTAAATCTATAAAAACTTAATTTTTACCTATTATTACTAATTTTTAGTCTAGATAATTATATATTAAAGAAAGGAATATTCATTATGTTGTAAAAAATAATGTTCCCAAAGTCTTGCACGGACAAATAATTTAAAAACCTTTTACTGGTATAGACACTCCTTTTTTTCATATTTTATTTCAAAATTTTTTCCCTACAGCTTTAATACACTTTAACATGTGCACCTTTGCTTAGCCCTGAGAATATGTAGACGATATACAATTTCGTATCAGATATTAGCCTGCATGTCTGAAGCTATCGATGATACATTATGAAGAGAACCAGTGCTGAAGCACTTTGTAATACCGGTGCGTTCATATGCTTTTAAAAATTTTCTTTGCATACTAATCGGCTATTCACTCGTATGAGACCATACAACACGTTGAGAGCTTTCTTTCATAGACACCATCTTCAATTATCAATGTTAATGCCATCTACATCAATTTGTCTAATATTGCACTAGTAAACCAAACTATTTGAAATATGGAACAAAATGAGAAAAAGAAGCATATCTCTATCTGAAATAATTTTTTAAAAAATAATTTTCTTTATCTGATCAATTCTTTTAAAAATGCCTTATAGATTCCCACTTTAAAAAAAAAATATGTTTAACCAAGTTAAGAAGGTTAATATCCCCCACACATTCAAGTAGTATATATTTCTTATCCTAATCCGCCGGGCTCTTTTACTCGTATAGTGGGTGTGTACGGTGTGAGAAGATGAGCACACAATGATCAGTCCTTTAGTAGACGACGCAACACAGACGACGTTTATTTACAGGACGAAGACAGAAGAGCACAAGAACAACAAATATTTACAACGCTATTATGTATAGAAGACAACAATATACAGCCGAGACAAACACACAGGACATCACACTGCAGTACTCTACTGCAGATAGAATCCCACAGCGCTGAGTTTGGTAGATCAAATTCCGACAAATGACGGTATGCCTGGAGGTCCAATGGCCCCAGCAGGTTTTTTTCTTAAATCTCACATGAGACCCTCTCCGCCATAGCAGCCACTGTCGCAGCCGTCCTCTCACCCGCAGCCCCCACCCCCACACAGTCAAAGGCTTCCAAATCATAATCCCACTTCTGAAACAGACATGTTAAGGATTTCCTATCCTAATCCGCCGGATTCTTTTTATTTGTATAGTAGGTGTGTATGGTGCAGAAGATGATGAGCACACAATGGCCAGTCCTTTAGTAGAAGACACAATACAGACGGGGAAGTGGTTATTTAAGGCCATGACGAACACACAATAACGACAGTAGCTCACATTTAGTAATAATAATCACAGCACTGGTTATAGTACTCGACGCTGCTTTCTCAGCAGACTACAAGGTACACAACTCAGTTCAGCACTTGCTTGGCTCCACCGCTTCTTCCCTATCATCTGGAGGACTCGTTATCTAACGTCGATTCCGACTACTCTCTCTATGCTTGAAACTGTCGTCCTTATATAGTACCAGGAGCGTGACTAGAAATGCCTCGACCAATCTAGGCGTATCTGGATGTATCTCGGTTCCTAATGGAAGAATCGGGAAAATTCTCAAAATTTCGAGAATTATCCATTTTGTCACCGAAGTAGCCAAATTCGTCGCCAAGCTCTGGAATTATTTCTAAGAGCATCCACATTATCCAGTACAAAATACTGTTAATCATTCTTTCCGATGATAGAATCAATCATGCTGGGAAGCAGCATCATAGACTCGTAACATATATATGATGGAATTGCAGTTAAATATTTCTTTTTAAAATAAAGTTTAATGCTTCTGTCTGTTAAAATCAATTCAACTATTCGTAAAAACGGAGAATGCAAATATAATTATAAATGATAAAAATATAAATAGAGTTTTTAAAGCATCGTTCTTATAACGACACTAAAAAAAAATAAGAAAGTTATATAACTTCTAATATTTTAAAGATTTGTTCTGAGCTTCAGTACTTTTTTTGGTAATTTTAGCACATTAATGAAAGCATGTGCTTCCTATTTTATATTATTTTTCTGACTTTCTTTTA
Organism: Argiope trifasciata; assembly: GCA_026543055.1. Taxonomy (NCBI): domain Eukaryota; kingdom Metazoa; phylum Arthropoda; class Arachnida; order Araneae; family Araneidae; genus Argiope; species Argiope trifasciata. Next base: position 875,883 of record JAPMOQ010035568.1, on the reverse strand, counting down.
TTCTTTAGTACATGTGATTATATAGTATTATAAATAATGAAGAATCTTACTGTTGTGGTTTTGTTAAATTCACTAATATATATCTTTCACATAAGGATAATCTATTGACCGATCACTAAATTTTTAAATTATTATATATGAAAATATTTTACGTCCAGAAGGAAAACACGATTTTTTAAAATAACAAAACTCTAATACGATAGGAACTGGGAAAGGATGTGATGGCCTGGTGGTAAGGTCTCTGCTTCGGAGCCTGACGGTTGCAGGTTGGAGGTCCGATTCCATCTAAGAACCGCCGCATAAGTGGGTATGGTGTACGTTAAATCCATCTGGGCCAAACGTCCTCCCACTGGTGTGATGTGGAAATCTGGAGAGGTAGTGCCAGCTCACGTGTCATCCTACTCATCTGACCTTAGTTCAAAATTACGAGGTTCGTCCCAAAATAACACGAGTGTTTCTTTAAAACAGAGCGTTAATATAACTAAAGTTCAGAAAATGGGTGAAAAGTTCATTCTAATAAAAATGAAATAAGTTATAATGATTAAAAGCATGCAAGAACTAAATTAAATGTAATTGCAACTAAGAAAAATTAAAATCACAATGGTTAATTTTTAAATAACAATTTGTTAACCAAAGGAAGGCAACTAATTATTGTGGCCATGTTTTCTTACATACCAATTGCTTTACTCATTTGAAATTTAAAAAAGGCAGTAAAGCAGCCTTAACCCTTAACTGGGGAAGTGCTGTCTGTGAGATCGTTAGCGATGAACGTTCGGTCACCCTTATTCTATTTTTAGCTCAATTGAATGGAATAGCCTTGTAGCTCCCTGTTTTAAGACCTTCAATGCATGTGCACTTTTTCAACCGGTTTCAGATTATGCGTTTTAAAATAAATCATCTATTTCTTTTAGAACGGTCTCTAAAACCTCACTCCCTATTATTGTCCCAATGCTAAACACCGCTTAGCAGATGGCACCAAATCTTAGGCCTCGAAATATCATCCAATTTACTTATCTTATCACGAATCAGTGCTCCAAACGCTTTTAAATGAAGTAGAAAGTGATTATAGTGATAACGTTAGTGGTAAGAAGAGTTTTTCAATGAAAGTTCGCATTCAACTGATTCTGATTTGTATACAAGCTTAATTAATTTTTCGAGTAATTGTATATTTTGAAATTCTTTAGAACGGCATTAGCATGCCAAGAGAAATATATACAGAATTTAAAAGTTGATTTTTATACCTAAGTTCTTAACTTGTATGCTTAAAATGCGTGCTATGTCTTACAAGCCGACAAAAAAGGACCAACTTTACCCATTGTCAGTTTTTTTACTTTACATGTAAATGCTGAATTTTACATTATATTGTTTTCTATATATCTTTATATAATGAAAAAATAAATATGAGTTAAAAAGTAAATTGTTTTTTCATGAATATTATATATTATATCATATAATTTAAAGAAGAAAATGTATGTTTCTACGCATTTACTTTTTTCAATAACATATTTTGAAAATTTTCTAAAACATGTCTATATACCAAGAAAAATATTTGAAAAATATATTGGCAGCTTTTCATACTAATACATTCATTAGAAAATATAATTTGAGTGTAAATGAAATGCTTTCTTGTTGACCGCACTACCCCAATTACGTTCTAAAATATAACGTTCCCAGTTAAGGATTATTTCAATCAAGAAAATTTAATTTAACATATTTTTTTAACAAGTTTAAATAAAGATATTCTTTCAATGTTGCATTAAAGAGGAAAATAGCTGTTTCCTTTTCTATGATGGGTTCCCTCTTTTTGTTCACTTTTTATAAATGCTGACATTAATGCTAGCATTCCCTTTTTCTTGTAAATATATAGCCTAGATTTAAGCAGATGACAAGGAAATGGGGCTTTTTATCCCACAGGAACGTAAGCTTAGAGCGCCGTAATAAACATCTATAACATTAAGATCTGACGTTAGTCATTACGTATACACTTACTTTAGTAATAGAGTTCTAAAGTGCTATAACGAATCTAATATAAACTAAGCAATTCAACTTATATACTAAGTCGTGCAGAAACTTATTTCGAAATATTTTTTAATAACAGAGAAGTTTATTATGTACTACTTTCTAACCTTTCTCATCCTCCTAGTCATTAAAATAATTACTACACCCTGAAAACGCGTCTCAGATGAAAAATAAGAAAAAAGCGAGGAAAAAAAGGCTTAAAAATTTCATAAAAAAACTTGCAAAAACATAGTTCCATTTTTTTCGCAAAAAACTTGCTTATTTCGAGAACTTCGCTTTAAGCGAATGCAGTTTAACTCTGTTACGGAAGACTATGTCTTGAGGCCTGATTATTTTAATTAGATGTCCTTGCTTAGAAGTTAACAAAAAAATCGAGTTTTTGTACTAGATCGTAAAATGTATTACGCTTAATAAAAAAATAGTTTACTTGCAGGTAAACCACTAATTTCAGAAAATATCTTTTTTACTTTTTATCTCAAACATCCTATACGTTAAAATAATGCTGATTTAACTCTAAAAAACTTTTTTATAACCTGCTTTGCTTCGTATTTTTAGTTCAGCAATCTAGAAAGGAAAACGTTATTTAAAGTTTCAAGAAAAAACTTTTTTTTAATAAACTCTGTTTCTAATTTAGGATTTGCAATTACATTTAAAAAATATTTTTCATAATTAAATATGTATTTTTTAATGCATTTCAGCTTGCAAATTTAACTTTTGACGTGTAATTTTATTAAAAATTTAGTTTCGTTTGTGGCTTTATTAAACTGAAAATTCAAAATATGCATTTTTTTAGAATAGTATCAAGCTAGAGGTAAAGCATATTTTATATCACGTTATTTTATATTCATTGAATTATATGTATTTAATATTTTATGTAATCTAAATAAATAATGACTGAATTTTAAATTTATAAATACTAAAATAATCTTAAATTAGCGACGAAATATAATTTGTTACTAATTAAATGAATGTAATTAATTATTCAAGCAACAAAATAGTTATTAATTACTCAAGTAATGAACGTAAGTTCCACTTTGAGAAAGGATTTTGTCTCGTAATGTGAAAAAGAATATATTTAATTGCAAATGACATAAAACTTTAACAAAATTCATTAAAAAAACTCTTAATGCCTTCTAATATTAAAATAATTTCAGAATTCACATCAGAAATGGTAAACACTGTTTTTGAGATTGAGCTATTTTCAAATGGAACATTAAAAAAAATGGAAATATATAAAATAATCATTCCATTTGAATGGCGCAGCATTTGTAGAAGAGAATTGATGCAACAGCAATTCAGAATATGATCAATTATAAAATGGTTACAATCAACACGTGTAGCCTGAAGAGGTATATCATGTCATAGGAGATGTAGCCAACTCTTCTTTGCCAATATTTTAGTATTCTTAAAATATGAATATTGAGTGAAACCACTCATATACATAGTCGAGCAATCTCTTGTTAATTACATTAAGAAAAATTCTACAACGATAAAATCATATATTTGAATAATGCATGACAATCCCAAGCCATTATTAGCTCACAATTTTGTGATCAAACTTTGTTAGTAAACTGTTCATACTGATAATTACCTGTTGCTTACTGCCGTTGACAGTTGAAGTGCTTCAGCACTTTTTGGAGAAATTTTTATTTTCTAATAAGAATACACTTTTTTTGTACTGGAACATAATCTATATTATTGAAATTTGAACTAGTTTATTAACTCTGCGTGATCTCCGACTACACCTAAAATTATGAGTCGGGAATTGTGAAAAAATCAATGTATTCATATCTAAAATCAGTTATTGAGGTTTATGGAATGTAAACATAGAATGCGAAAAAGTTTTTGTTTCGTTTAGTTGTATTAACGCCCAATATTAAAGTAATACTAAGGATATGTTGGAACCAACCATTCTGAACCTCGATCAGATGACGAGGACATCAACTGAGCTGATAACCTTCTTCAAATTTCTGCCCCATGACTATGGGAAAACGTTTGGCCATGACGAATTTAAGGTTTACCAGACCTGACTGCAGGGCGGTCCATCTATGGAATCGGGTCTCGAACCTGAAAAAAAAACCCCAATTCCAACTACAAGACCATACCACCAGGCCAACAAGGTCCAAAATGAGAAGAAATAGAAATATATTCCATTTAAGTTCTTGATGGAATACCAAAGTGTGAATAAAAAAAAGTATTACATTATTATATTTTTGATACACAAAACATGAAATAAAAATTATTTTCTTATTACATTTTATTCGATGAGAATATCATTTGTATAAAATATATCAAAGTCTAATGGATTTTTAAAAAGTGCTGATTACCCCTATCAATTTTTAAAAATCATCGAAGACAAATTTCTTTTATAAGTTATTAATATTTTTTAAAGAATAAATTTAATTAGAACGATTATAAAGAAATTTTTTGAAATACCCCAAATATTTTCAACCCCTAGGTAAGGCAAATTAATGACAAAAGAATGATTTCCTATGTGAGGAAAGGATATTTTTCGGTAATGAGATATTATAAGTTTAAAGACTCTTCATAACATATTCACTGACAGCTTCTTTTTGCTCAGCACCTATAGACTAATTTGTATAAACTACATTTGTAACTACAGTCGTTTTTATTCTATACAAAAAAAAATCATATATATATATATATATATATATATACCTTAGAAATCAATAGTTATTTGTAAACATTTTATTTTTAGTAATTAGTTTTTAAAATACTTCTTCTTAAATGAAGTGGAGGTAGCAGAAGTTTTTAGACTGTCTTCCCAATTATTTTAAAATAAGACACATTTTCAAAATAATACTATTGAAACGATAACCCCCTTTTTAACAGCAAAACTCATCTTTTCCAACCTAATTGTGAAACAATCTAATCCTTTTTATAGATCTCCATCTTTAGAAACATAAAATTTATCTCTAAAAACATAAAATATACTTAAAACTAACTACATATAAGATACAAATAATAAATAAATCCTCCAAAATTACGGAGAGAGTGCTGTGTTAATGACATGCAAGGTTAAAACACTGGTTTTAAATAATTAAAAAGGAAATTCTTTTTTAGTAGAATAATTCTCTCTAATCCCAATAGTATTCTCGAATAAGATCTATACATTATTAAAGAGAGTGTGAGGATGTATGACAAATTAATGACAATTCGAAGGTGAAAAGTTTCGAATATTTTAGAAAATATAAAACTTAAATTTACTGAGAATATTATTTTATGAAAAACGAAGCTGAGTTTTGAATACTTGCGATATATATACATATCTAAATATTTGATGTATAAAAAGATGGTAAAGTATTTTTCTTTACGCTTCTAAATTTCTAAAATCTTTACACCAAACATGGAATGTGCTTAAAATACTTTACTTCAATATACGCGAAATATTTTTCTAAAATTTGTTTTAAAAAAGAGCCTTTTTTACATTCCAAAGAATTCAGTGAATATTTCGTTCAATGCAAAACCTGAAAAAGTATTGAGGGACTTTTAAGATAATAACTTAGGAAATGACTGTTTTTGTTATCTTGTCTTATCATAAACTGTAAACAACCATTTTCACCCAAATTCCATGGAATTAAGGCTTGAAATTTTATTGTATCTCTTATACTTACAATTTTACTTTAACCATAAACTATAAGTTTTTTTAATATTAGCTTAATAATTATATGCAGTTATATAGTAAAGATTAGAGCAGTGTTTCTCAACCTTTCAGTATTCACGGCCCGATTTTCAATGATAATTTTCATCGCGCCCCCCCCCTCCCCACCACATACAATAAAATGTATACAATAATAATGTATTTTGAGTATTTTGGCGCTAAACCTGCACTACAACCTTAATTTTAAATTTTACACATAACCAAGAATACGGAAATTTATTGACATTTTGCAACACCGATCCTCAGCATTGAAAAAGAAAAGAATGATATGCCTTTTTATTGCTCTTGCGTCCCGCCATGTCGGGCATTCTCACGGTTTCACGAGAAGTTTCGATTTGTCTGGAATTTGTCTGGTCAGCTTAAAAGTTAAGTTAGGAGCATGCGCAGATGTGAACAAATGTTTTCTCATAGGGAGAATTAGAAAGTTCTATGACGCCAATTTCAATTCCAGATAATCACATTCGAGTCGATCATTCTATCGCTATTGAATCTATTCTGAATGTGTATGTTATATATATTTTTGTGTTATTGCAATTCACCGTATTAAATATTCACGGCAGCAGACTTATGCAGAATCATGGGTAAATTTTTAAGCGGGCGTAAGCGAGCATTAGACGATAGACAAGTAACAACAAGTACACAGACGAGTGTGGTTCCGAAAATAAAATCAAGAAAATATTCTCAAGAATACTTAAATTTTGGGTTCACTAGTACTGAAGTAAATGAAGAAGAAAGGCCCCTGTGTATCATTTGCTCAAAAATGTTGGCGGCAGACAGCATGAAACCTAATAAACTTAAACGACATTTGGAAACGCTTCATAGTGAGTACGTGAAAAAACCCAGAGAATTATTCGAATTAAAATTGAAATCATATGAAAAGCAAAAATCATTGTTTAAAAAAACTTTGTCTGTGAATGAAAAAGCTTTAATTGCCTCTTACAAAGTTTCATATAAAATAGCCAAATGTAAAAAGCCTCACACCATTGGTGAAGAGATTATTTTACCAGACGCAATTGAGATTGTAGAAATTATGTTTGGAGATAATTTTGCAAAACAATTGCAGTCTATACGTCTTTCAAATGATACTGTTGCCCGTTGAATTGCTCATATAACTGAAAATGTAGTGTCAGCTTTTGTCGAAGTTACATGACAAATTGTTTTCAATACAACTCGATGAGGCAACAGATAGTAATAAAGATGCTCATTTCATTACCTATGTTATATTTTGTGATGCTTTGTCAGTAGTAGAAGAATTACTTTTCTGCAAACCAATCGAACTCAGAGCAGCAGCACTCACATTATTTGCTATCTTAAATGATTTTATGAACGAGGAAAACATAGAATAGAAAAATTGCGTTGGAATATGCACCGATGGTGCTCGTTGTATGTCCCGAAGATTCCAAAGTATTAAAGCACTTGTGAAACAAAAATCACCACAGTGCGTCTGTACACATTGCATGATCCACAGAGAAGCTTTTGCTTCCAAAGAAATGAGTCCTGGTTTGAATATTGTGTTAACTACGGTTTTAACCGTAGTAAATTATATAAAAATGAGACCCCTGAAATCAAGAATCTTTTCCGCACTTTGTAAAGACATGTTTGCAGTACATTCAGCGTTACTATTTTATTGCGTGGCAAGATGGTTATCACGAGGGAAGAAATCGCCGTTTTCCTACAAGAGGAAAACAGACTGGAAGCTGAAAATTTTCGAGATAGTTTATTTGTGAAGAAATTGAGCTACATGGTCGACATATTCGAGAAATTAAATAACTTGAATCTTCAGCTGCAAGGAGCAAATGCACATATATTGAATACGAGTGATAAAGTTAATGCTTTTTGTAGGAAATTGGAATTGTGGAGCAGAAATTTAAAGCAAGAAAACTTAAAGATGTTTGCAAATTTGAATGATTGTATTAAAGCTTACAAGGCTGAAGAACAACATGTAAAAGTTGTTTATGTAACCATTGAAAATCATTTAGCAATGCTAGGAAAGAATTTTAAAAAGTACTTTCATGTTGATGACAAACTGATATCAAATTACAAGTGGGTGAGGTATCAATTTCAAAATACTCCCGAAGGACTCTCAATTGAAGAGGAAGAAATCTTCATAGACTTCACGGCAAGCGGCAAAACCAAAAGACAATTTAGTAATAAATCACTCTTTGAATTTTGGGCAGGAGCGGATGATGAGTTTTCTGCACTAAAAACAGGGGCATTTCTCCTTCTACTACCATTTTCAACATCTTACCTTTGCGAAACTGGATTTTCCTTTGGCTTCTTTCAAGACAAAATATAGATCTCAGTTAAATATAGAAAAAGAACTCAGAGTATCTGTTTCTAATATTAAACCCTCCTTCGATAAACTTTGCTCTGCAAGACAGGCCCAAGGAAGTCATTAATAATTATTAAATTTGTTTTTAATTTAGTAAGTTGTTTTAATTTAATAAGTTAATTATTAAATATGTCGAAATGTATTTTGTTTTGTATGTGTGTGTGTGTTCTTTCCTTTCAGTCACTTAATTTTTTTTAAATAACATCTTCTCTTGGATCTTCTCGCGCCCCCCCATTAGTGCACTCGCGCCCCCCTAGGGGGGCGCGCCCCACAGGTTGAGAATCACTGGATTAGAGGGTGAGTAATTTTAACATTTAATTTTAAGCATATGAACAGATTAAAAAAAGAGAGAGTACAATATTTTTCAAACAGCTAATAACTATAAAAATGCAGAAATTCTAACAAAAAAACAATATAAAATTCTATGAAAAAACGAACAACAAATTCAATAATCAGTTTTATAAGAAATATATTACATTTATAATTTATCGCTTTATATTTAAAGTTTTATAATAAAATTGGTATGGTTTGGTTATGAAATAACTGATATTTCGAATCTTGAAAGTCAAATCTTATCTTCAATAGATTTGAAATACAACAAGGGAATATACGAGAGGGTAAAATACAAACAGGTCACAAATGAATTTTTACTTTGCTTGCCATGTCAAAAAAGTATTAAAAAAAGGAATCTCTATTCATATGTATTTATTCATATCTATTCACGTATGTCTCTCTTCAACACACTATCTCTCTTCAACATTGTAATTGAAAATAAAATGCATAAATGCATCCAATAAAATGTAAATCTATAAAAATAAAAATGAATGTTTGTTTGTATGCCTCTTATGTCTTTCTAAACCCTTCATAGACCTACGAGATGGTTATAGAAATAGTACAATTATCTAAAAATTTTTTAAAAAATGAATCCCGATCGCATCGATTTACCAAGGATTAACCTCTAAATAATTCTACTAGGAGATAATAGATTCCGTAGAAATGCTAAATTCAAGTTAACGGTTAATATTTTGTAGCTATACTACGCAAATGTCATGCAAGTCATTCTCAGAGGCAATAACTTTATTACAGATTATTTGAGAAATTTTGGGGAGACCAAACCTAGGAGTTTTAAATTTTATTCAAGCGAGTAAAGGAAGTTAAATTATACATTATGATAGACTTCCATTTAAACGAATGATGTACTTCATGAATATACGAGGGGCGATAAGAAAATCGTTTACATGTAGCAGTATTTGGAAAGTAGAAATTGTGTTACCCTGAGTAGATAACGCTAGTTATCTTAGACAAGTGGTTTGAGCAGATAGTGTTAGTACTGAGACCTGCAACAGCGATAGTAATGACAAGATGTCTAGAGAAGTGGTCTCGCACGAAGGTGCGATCCGTTACATGATTTCTATAGGTTAAGAATATGTCCCCACAAGACATTTACAGATAAATTGTTTAAGTATTTGAAGGTTAAACAAAGAATGTGAAAGTGTCGTTCATTTGAAGTGTGTAGACAATTTGCTGGAACCGTTTAGGTCTGGAAGTACCCCCTATGCAGCCCGATGTGGCTACCGGTGATTATTTCCTTTTTCCAATATAGAAGAGACATTAATCCGAATCAAGGTTCATATCAGACGGTGATATTCAAGAACGTGCCAAGAATTGGCTCAATAACCAGATACCTAATTATTACCAAGACGAATTAAACAATTTGGTTCAGCTGTGTGATAAGTATCTCAACAGGTTTGTTTATTATATATAGATGTAACAGCCACATATATCTCTTATTTGCCAAGGTATCGTGTTCTACTGTTTATAAAGCCCTTTTCCTTTGACTTGTAAACTTTTTGGATCCCCCCTCGTAATATTGTAAATGTACTATATAATAATGTAAACATAGAATTTCAAGAGCATAATAATGGAAATGCATAGTTTCAAGAATATAATAATGTAAATATATAATCATAATAATGTAAATAAATCGAGTCTTAAAAGAAAGTGAAATGCTAAGTGTTTTTTTTTTAAAACAATAAAATCAAATGAAGGATAAATTCAGCGATCAAGTTTCTACGATGTTTCAGACAAGAACTGTGGAAGAATTCATTCCTCAATTTAATGGCTAATCGATCATCTTCATCGTGCCAAGTTTCACCTATCTGTCGATTATTTTAGATTTTCTTGTTTGAAGAAAAATTCGCAGTATATTTTCCATTCCTTATTCATAATTTTATTCTTAAAAGTTTTTTTTTTTTACATTTAGATATTTCTAACACCATTTGTTTTCTGATGAAACATGGGATTTAATGGGGAAATAAAAGTGCTATTCTTTTAAATGCAATATTACTTATAAAAAATTAATTATTTCTTAAATGTTATTGTCTATTATTTGATTATAGAGAGTATAAAAAATCTTTGTGTAAAGCACAACAATTTTTGAATCGAACTGCAATAATTATCGATTCAGGAAATTTGATATTTGATTCAAAAGTTAAAACATAAAAAGTTCCATTATTATGTTAGAAATATTTTTATGTTAGAAATTAAAATAAATACATTTTACTATGTAAAATTTTCTGAGACTTTAATCTGAGAATCCTATCTGCTCTTATTTTAATGACGGTTTTAGATATGTAGACGTTTTAATTTTCCTTTCCTATTTCAAACATTTTTTTTTTATATTTTAAATCATTTATTTGTAATAATTGCATATAAAATGAAGGAGCACTATATGCATAGAAATTATTTGCATATTTCTAAAGGTCACAGGAACTAAGTGGGTTGGGAAAGGAGGGTTGAAGGTTCGAAAACTCATTTCACTAAAGATCTGTTCTTATATGTAGGCCTAACGCACGTTAAAACCTGTCTTCGTAAGTGAACCGTCCTTCCACTGGTACAGTGCGAAAGTTTGAAAGGGAATGCTAGTTTAAGTGTCGTGCTCATCCTTTGCTTAGTTTCCAGAATTTCGAGGTGCATTTAAAAATAATTTTTATGGCACTTCCATTAGGGAGGTTAATATAGCTAAATTAAACTAAACTTTGCAAATTTTACATTAAGAAATGATTTTGTCACAGTTAAGAAAATCTATCTATAATTTTATAGGTAGGAAAATGGCTACAGAATGGCTATAACAGAGCTTTCATTCCTATATTTCATAACTTTAACAAGATCATAATAATTAATTGGAAAACTTTTGAACTTTAAAAAACTATTTGTGATCATTCAGAGGATTTTTTTTTCGAAAAAAAAGATATTTAAGCGCAAGGATAACTTTGAAAAAGTGGGTTAATATATCGGATATTTTTAAGACATTTAAGAAATACTGAAAAATGCATTGCATTATTTCTTAATAAAAATCAAGGGGAAAAAATTAAAATTTAATAGTATATTTATTGTTTTTTTTTCTTTGTTCTGAATCAATTTTCAGCATTTTTAGCTCGTATAATTTAGCAATATTGTAAATTAAATTTTAAAAATATTTTGAAACTAATTTAATTTAATATTTTTCAATTTTAAATACCATGTTGATTAATCAGAATTTTTTTTGAAACTATTTTTTTTGCTGTTAAGAATTATATAAGTATCTATTATTCAATTATACGTATTAAATATAAGTCTATATCATTTGATTATAAGTATTAAAAATAAGTATCTATTATTTAACTATAAGTATTTAATATAAGTATCTACTATTTAACTTGCCAGTATCAATTTCAAAACCCTAAATCGTATATGGGGTACATATGAATGAATGCGGAGAGCATGATTAAATTTCAAACTTAGTAAGTTTTTGAGTAGAGTTATTTTCACAACATTTATCAACATAATTAAATAATATAATTTCAGTCTCGTCTTCAGATTATATTTCTCCTATCAAAGGTTTTAAATCGAAATAAAAGGTTCTAACAACACAAATTCTTCCTTACAGTATATCTTCTTTACAGAAAGTTTTTCACAAATGATTTGTATATTTCTGGAAGAAAAGTCTGTTTTAGGGTGATAAATGCCAACTGGACTCAAATAAAATGTATTTTGAGAAGGATATCTAGCATATTGAATACTCACCTGTGCTTGTCTAGAAATTCTGTGAATAGATAAGATCCGAAGCTAAAATTCTCAAATTCTGTCAAAAAGAAAATATATACCAAAACCGGTGATCTCAATAAGAAACAGGAAAGAGAGCTATGGTAAACTGTTACAACTGCTTACTTTTGAAATGAATTTTTAAATAAAAGAATGAACATAAAATAAAATCAGCATTTCATATTGAAACACAAAACAAAAAAAAGATGGTTGAAATAATTAAAAAAATTTTGCACTCTGAAACAAAAGGGGCTTTAAAGACCTTTGAAAAAACCAATTTTAATCTTATGCTTTTTTTCTCTTCTTTCGCTCTTATGCTTTGATAGCAATTTTAACTCTACCAACAAGATATCTCGTCTTTCAGATATTTCCAATTACAGGTTTCTGTGGACTAAAATCTTCATTTAGATAAAAGATAAAAGCATTATTTGAGATATATATTAGAAAAATCAACCTAAACGGACATAAGAGACATATTTTAACTCACCTGGAATAGGAAGTACTTGAAAGACGACATATCTCGTCGGTAGTGTTGAAAGTATTAAATTTTCTGAATTTTAATCACGCATCTTGATTTATGTGGTAAAAGGTTGAAGGTTCTTTTCATAAACGCTATTTATTCTAATTAAAAGTTAAAACTAATTTACAGAATTTCAATCAGAATTTTTTCGTCTGTAAAATTAAACGGAACAAAAATTTGACACTTTGAAATACTGTTAAACAAAAAGTGCAGATATATTCAAATCGTATTGTTATATACCATACTTATACATTATACAATCTAACAATTATTCAATATATTAGACAATTATATATACATTAATCACTCAATACAATATATATTTTTTCCCAATAAAAATCTTCAAAACAAGTTGATGTGAATTGTTCTATTCAGTAAAGAATATTAACTAATATTTCTTAAGCAAAAATTTGTGTTTAACAAGCTTTAATCAACAGTTAGTGCTCTTAAATAATTTAACTAAAAATAAACAGAACGTAGTTGAGATTATTTTTACATCATTAAAAGCAGTTGAAGGATAAAAAAAGTGTTGTATGATAATAAATGTAATTTTAAAATATCCATTTCGTAAATTTTCAAAAGGCTAAACTTTTATAGTATACATATAATTAAAATTAATTGCATCCGATCTATAATTATGTTACGAAGAAGGAAACTTTAAATATATTTGTAAAAAAAGCGGATAATTAATGAAAGGTACTAAAAAGTTTCAGAAAGAAAAGAGCATTTCCTAAAACTTAAGAGCAATAAACAAAGAGAATTCAAAATAAATTTATTATGTTTTGAAAAATGATGCAATGAAGCCATTTGGCAATTCTTGTTAAATAAAGGAGTTTATTGAAGTATTATTAGACAATTCTAATCATTAAATTTGTTCTGTTTGCTTAAATATTTGTTCTCACTTATGAAATGAAACAATTTAGGCTTCCTTTATTTGTAGTTAGAACATAAAGGAGAGTCATTTCCGCTGAACATAATTGAAAATGTAAATCTTTCCCCGTTGATGTTAATAGGCAAACATGAAAAAAATCTTAAGTTAATTATGAATTAAGCATGATACTCTTAGTTTATTATGACTGTTTAATGTTAAAGTTAATATTAGAAATATCATTAAGAAAAATTATGCCCGAGAATCGCTTTTAATATTGCAAATTAATTTTCTGAGCTTCGCATTTTCAGCTTCCGGAGCAATTAATGTATAAATAATTCTATGTTATGGTAAATTTCAGATTTACAAAAGTAAAACAAAAGCAGATATTAGACATTCTGCTTATAATAAGTAATAAATTATTGTAAATGTATTCATAAAGAAATATTCCGCCATATTCAAAGACTTATCTATGCAATAAAATCTGTATTCTGACAATGATTAGATGTGTGCCAAAAGTGGCATTACACCAGTAAAAAGCTCATAATTAAAATGAGAAAATGAAATTTCAGTTTGTATTAAAGGACGAGTTATTCAAAAAAAATCTTTCTTATGCTTGTGCGTTAGAAGCTACAAACACACAAAGGGAAAAAAAAAACCGAAGCAGAAAAACCGAACAGGCAAAAATGAGAAAAAAAAGAAATTGGTGAGGTATAAATGGCTCAAGCAGAAGAGCCTACATAATAATCCAACAGTATCATTAAAACATAATTTTTGAATAATAAACTTTACCAAATATAGCCAATTTAAATTTTAAAAAAACAGTAAATTAAAATAACAAATAAGAAAAAGAAAAGAAATATAAATAAACAAATGGAAAAATAAGTTAATAAATGAAAATGATCTGGAATAAAAGGTTTTTGCATTTTTTCCTTGTACTCACAAGATACTATTAGCTTAAAAAATAATTAATTTTAAAAAACTGTGCTGGGTATCGATACTAGAAATTTTAATTCCTACAAATTTTGAATGGGTTAAGTTACTTGTAGACATAGTTTATAATCTGTTATTTACATCAGCAGTTTGAATGACTAGAAAATGAAGACAATTATATTTATATTATTATTTCTTTTTTTATTATTTCACAACTTTATCGATGAGAAGGTTTAGTTAAAAATCGCTTGAAATATAATAAAATATATTTTAGTTTAATTTAGCGATAAAATTAACACATGCCTCTTTAATTTCTTTGTCATCCTTACCATGTTTAGCACTTCAAATGAAATTTCTACAAGGTGTACCTACTGCTCTTCAAGCGTTCTTCTACATTTTAAAACCTCTAAAAGTATAAAATGCTTTGAAAATGTTTACTTACTTGAGTTTTTATTTTTATTTGCTCTAATGAGGGCTAATGCTAAATTTTTAAAAGTAAGAAAAGAAGGCGAAAAGTTTAAAATCAACCTAAATTAACAACACGTGAAATTTAATAGTATTGTTATCATATAAGCACAAAAAGATTTTATATATTAAGCCTCAGATGATACGTATCTAAAAGAATTTGAAAAGGTATAATACAAATTCAATTATATTTTTTTACACTATTGAAAATGATTTTTTGAAGTACATATTAATTTTCGTTTCTTAATATTTAATCTACTTTATCATACGTAACGTAATTTAGAAAGTTTGAGAAGGGACAAAAATATCAAAGAGACTCGATTTGCTCACTGTTTCTTATAAATTAACTTTGTAGTGTTGTACATGAGATATACACTAGAGGATAATTTCTTATTATATCCCTTTACCATAGAGAGCAAAGAAAATAGGATTTTAGAAATAGTTGTAGTTTCATTCAACAAACTATTAGTCGAAATTTTGTTTTTGCAGCATTAATAAAACTTCGTTAATATACCTCTATTTGTATTTCAAATACATAATGATCTTTGAGGTAATGTATTGATGTATATTTTTTATTGTTTTATTTAAATAATTATTTTGAAGATGAGGTAACTCTAAGATGCAAATACAATATTTACTCTACAAATAATAAAGTAAAAATGCTAAAAGGAAATATTATGCAATAACTGATAAGTATTCTTATGAAAGAATGCCTTGATCGAAGAGCGCCAAAGCGAGTTCTAACTAAAATCGTTGAAAAGAAAAGCAGACTTAGGTTGCGAAGAAGTAAACGATGTGTCATCAGATGAAAAAGATGTAAATCGTCCAAAATGAAAGGCATACTAGAATCACGAGATTTAGCTATGAGATTTGCGAGAAATTTGAATTTTGAATCATCCGAAGTATATTTGCGGGAATTGAAGCGATGCAATGAAGTGAAATAAAAAAAGCTTCCTTCTTTTTTATATCTGAATTTCCATTGATTTTTTATTTCCATATTGTTTCTATAATATATTTCCCAGATGCTAATATTTCATTTGGAATATTGGCAATTTTATTTGCTTTTATTTTCAAATCATTCAACTAAATATTTAATCATTTTATATTGCTCTTTTTTTTCTTTGTGGTTACAATTTTTGTATTCATTTTCACTTTTTTAAAAAAATAATTGTATATACTTGTTTTATCTTGTTATGAAATAATTATAATAATTTTTTGGCTTCTTTTTTAAATTTTATTTTTCCTGTTGGCAAGGGGACACGCCAGTTGAAGGAGGAAATAAAATAAAACGTTTAATAAACACTTTCCCGATAAAAATACTTTAGTAATTTGTACCTATATTATCATATGAAGTGATATTAATTAAAATAGATGTATAATCAATATGTCTCTATAAAATTACCATAGATAAAAACAGTAGTAATGAGTCACCACATTTCACAAAATTATGTCCTTAAAAATAGCTGCAATTGATCTAAGATAAAAATGCATAATAGAACAGGAATGAATATAATAATAGAATGGCATATTATTATAATAGAGTGAATATAATAATAACTGAAAAATGAATGAATCATTCTTTTTAAAACATGAATTACATAGAAAAAGAAAGCAGTGCCAATAACTTTAACAAATGCAAAAATAAAATACTAGGGAACAAAAATGTTATTGTGTGTAAATAACATCAAATACACCTCAATATCCCCAAAAAACTTTTACAGTAGTACCAATCACTTTAACAATAAAATATACAAAAATAAAAATACTAGAGAACAAACATTTTACTATGTAAAATTAACCATCAAATGTACTTCAATATTTTGAACATCCTTTTACAGAAGTTTTGCTTTAATTCCCGTTTGGTCAAGATGACATTTTGTCGATTTCATTACACATTTCTCCAGAGTATAATAATGACCATTTAAATTTAAAATATCTGTTTCAATCCCATGCACACATATCTGAGCATTTATTCCAATCTCAAAGGAATTTGCAGCTGCTGATGTCCTGCCTGCCCCAACCAAATTCTCATGTGACAATAACAAAAGATGATATCTCTTGCGATCCAGGTATTCTACAACACCCACAGAAATGGTATTCCACGAATTCTCTGGACTGTCGTTTCAGGGAGTAAACAACTATCATTTATACAAAGTATGATTCTAGGAAATTCCTCTTCTTCAATTCATATATATAAAGTCCCAGCCACGCATGAAATACAATAAAGGTATCAGTCCATTATTAATCTGCTCTCTCAAAAGGAAATATTTTATCAGATAATTTGATTATAAACTAATAATCTTACTAAATTATGTCCTTTACCAGCCATTTAATTAAACTTTGAAACATCAGATCAATTAGAAGAATCAATTAGTGGAATTTACTGCGAAATCGATATTTACTTTTAAAAAATGCTTTTTAATATGTTAAAATTTACCTGATTATATTTCATTCCTTCATGTGCTAGAAAAGTTGAATGTGTATGTTTACAATGAAATTTCAGTGAATTTAATCAAAATATACTTTTAACTGTTTGCTATCAGATTTTAAAAATATAATATGTTGCGGTTATTTTGCCTTTTAATAAACCATATTTATCGTTAAATACAGTGAAATATAGATAATAAGAAGTGGCAAACATTGCATTAATGAATGAATCAATGAAAGAGTAAACTTTATAATTGCGTAATGTTGTAAAATTTTCACTTCTTGGCAATTAAATATGTAATAAATCTTTTGCGAAAGAAACTTGTTTTTTAAAAATTTGATTTGATGAATTTTTTTCAAATACAAGACGAAGTTAATCAAGCGAAATAATTATAGTACCAAGCAACTGAAAATAGTTTATTAGAAAATCAGAAACTAGACGGTTAAATGAAATTCTATGGATTTGAAAGTGAAAAAAATTGCACATAGTTTAAAATAACTGTACTTATTTTAATATTATTTTTAAGCAATAGACACATTTGTTTCGTGAATACCGAAAGGGGGCGGAACGACAGATTTCTTTAAAGGAAATAGAAATATAAAATTTGTTGTTCTCTACTTCAAACTTTCTATAATGCTATATTGTATGGAAGTTTGAGCATTTCACAGATTTAATTTACAGTAATCCAGAGAGTTGGAAATAATAATATAAAACGTAACAAGCATAGTTTTACCTACAAATTAGCTCTACCGGGTGGAAACTCCAAAACAATGAATCAGAACTTTCTGGTAGGACGGCTGATTCAATCGTCCTGGTGGTTAATAATGTAGTATGGTGTCGAATTACTTTCCCTCTAATAACAAAACGTGCTTCTAACGAGATTTTTTTAACCATAACCGGTGATGGTCATTAGGACTCAACTATAGAAGGGTGAGTAGGAGCGAGTTTATAAATTTGATTGATTTTCAATATTAATTTTTATTGACTTCTTATGTGAGTTCACAGCTGATAATTCTAGAAAAAGCAGCCATTATTGAGGGTGCTTCAATGGAATATCCAAAGCCGCCTGTGTCGTCTTAAATGGTATCTACGGAATGTATAAGAAAATGGCAAAATCTTTGGGATAATGGAAATACTAGCCATTCTATTTTTCAAAATGTGGCAGAGTTTCTTATTCATGTTTGTTTCCAGCACTTATAAAGCTAAATTCTTAAGAATCTTAGTGAAAATCTTAGGGAATAATTAGAAGGTAAAATTTTACGTTTGTAATACATTCTTTTTAGTAGCGATTTCATTTAAATACTTTTATTACCCACATTACCCATCTCTGTGAAATGCCATTTCGTTAAATTAAAAGTTCTTCTTTATATTAAATACAAAAACTTTCAAAATTCTCTCCTTGTTACCACCACAGACAGAAGTGGTCGAAGGTGCAACACTCTCCCTAATTATCGCAACGATGACGGTCACTCACTTTTTCACTGATGCTTTGGAAGGGCATCGGCAATTGAAGTGTTTGCTGCAAAAAGGAGGGAGCTCTAATTATTCAAATTTGCAGAAAGCCATAAAAAACGTCTGAACATTCTAAATTCCAGTGATACAGGCAGTTCCATCAATTGAGAAAAGAGAGGAAAAAGATTGGAGCTACATCTTTTTATCACTAAATGAATAAAGAGTTTTTACCGCATGTACATCTAATACATCTAACATATTGCATGTTATTCTAAATATCTCCAAGATAGAGCTACATCTTTTATGCACCAAACCCTTCAATTATGGAGCATTTCCTTCTTATCAGGGAAGTAAAACACGGCTATCAGAACGTTTAATTCTGATAAATATCGCACATTTGTTTTTAATATTTAGATAACTCTGAAAAAAATAATATATTACGCGTAACATCGGTAAATAAATCATTTTACTCGAGAATGATATATATGGATATCTGAAAGAGAAACATCCAAATTAAATTTCGCTTAAATAGGCATATAAAAATAATATTTTACTGTCATTTGAAAACACAAGCAGAATTACAGATAGAGATTATAAAATATTCAAACTTGGCATATCTATTAATATATGAGAAAATATGAATATATGAGTATTGATATATGATTTTAGTTCAATAAGTATATGTAGATTCAGCAACTGAAAAGCAGAACAGTAATTTTCCCTGTTCCATAAAATCACTATCAATGCCAAAAAATATTTAGATTTAACGAAATTGTATCTGAACAAAAATAAATTAACATCATTTAAACCGATGATGTTGAGCTTTAATGTCTTTTTTATTGCATATTAAGACAACAAAGTGGAAAATAAGCGTAAAAAGACTTTTAAGATTTATGTTCGAAACTATGGTTGCACTCCTTTGCCCTAACAATAACGCCGATAACTCGATAATAAATAACCACATATTTATTCCTTAAATAAAACCAAATCGTAAAAACAAGCAAGATTAAAATTTTACTGCCCATCAATTATGTTTTAATACATTTTAATTCAATCATGCAGATAGATAGATTCCTTTTTTAAAGTGAAGGAACAGCCAGCATCAGCATATTCTCTCCTATAAAACCAATTTTCCTTCATTTACTATTATTCACTTAATGATGCTTTCTTTGCTGCACTGTTACATCAAGAGCGACTGCTATTCAATTTAACATCCCATCAACAATGTTATCGATCTTCCATTTCCGTTTGCATGGATCACAGCAGTCTAATGCGTGTCCCGTTTTGTCCCTGAGTGGAACAAAATGGAAATAGGAAACAAGGATAGGAGCACCTATTATTTATTCAGCTTCGAAAAAGCGATACCTATGACTAAAGATGGTAGGCGCTGAGGTTGGATCAATGGCTGGATACGGCGCACGATTTCAGCAAATGACACTACTATAAGCCTCCCTCTAAATAACCCTCGTATCTGGAGGGCTCACTTCAACGCCTTTGCCTTCATCCGTGATCTGGTGGAGGCATGCATTCTTAAGGTGAAATGCCTATCGGAAGAGGAAAATGAGTCAGGCATTTTGAGTCACTTCTTCCTGTCTACTATATTATATAGGAAGTGGGAATGGGGACTGTGCCAGACACTATTTGGAGATCGAAGCAAGTTAACGATCTTGAGTGATTTATCTACTTATGAATATCGGAAGACATTTAGGCTTTTAAAAGCTTCCTTAACTATGAATTATGAGTAATCGTGTTGGTAAAGTACTGAACATGTATAATAGTCTTCTGGTATAAAACTGCCAAATAATGGACTTCCTCGAGTTGTGTTATAATACGAAGCGGTTACATAAAAGATTACATGCCAGGAAAGAAATGCTCCTGCTATCGATGAATTGATTGCTAATTTTAGATTAAAACCAGTTTTCGTATATAAATAAGAATTTCAACTAGGTACCAAGTCTTACTCTATTAATAAGTATTGGTAGAGAGATTGGCACAGTATTGGTATAAAGAAAGAATCTTTACAAAAAAATCAAAACTTATTGATCAAAAATTTAAACGTATATAATTTTGTAAAATATTTGTATGATATAAATGATGCTATCAAATGTAGTATTGAAATCAGAAATACTATAAAGTGATGTCATGATGAATTTTTATATCCCGACAATATGATTATTTATTAAATAATCTAAGCAATTCCGTTTATTCCGAGAAAAAAATTACCCATACTTTAATTTTAGACTATTATCATAAATGATTTCGAAAATGCAAATTATGAAAGCTTCATGGTACAAAGTAATTAGTTTAAAATTATCGTTTAAACAAACAAGCCAAACTTTTATGAAAAATTTCTTTCTTAAAAGAAAAGAAGAAACTTTAGGTCTTCAGATGATTGAATAATTTAGAAAATAAAATAAGATTTATTCGAAATACACTTGAAGGCCTCCTTTTAACTTAATTTCCTATTTTATACTTATCAATAAATGAATTGATGACCATAAAAAATTGCTGAGCATAAATTATATCCAACAATTCTTTATACATCAGCCTACTGTATAAGCACTTGCAGTAGAACTACATAATTTTATGCACAAATTGACAGTTTAGAGTTAAAAAAAAAACAGCAAATTTCTACATTTATTTTGTAGCGATATTTCTAGTAACTTTTATGTATATTCATCATGCATAAAAAAATTACAGTTATTTCATTATTAGTGTGCTACAAATTCAGAAATTCAGTAGATATCTTTTATACGACAGGAACTTCAAAACTTTCTCCAACAGAAATAAATCAACTAAGTCTTATCATGGAGATAACGACAACATCCGCCAAATCGTTTCTTTACACTCGTACTTGACAGATACTAAGTAAAGCTTTTATCTAATTTTCATCAGTGTTACTTGTATGTCCCAAAAGATGAAACTTGCAGTGCGAATTTTCAATATACCTAATTGCACAGTTTAAACTGTTTTCGTTGTTCTAACACACGTTTCATTGTCTATTGTTTCAATAAAACACGTTCATCTTTAACATAGCTGTCGTAAATTCGGGAATTGATTTGGAAGTGTCAGTCAAAAAAATTACGTGTGGTTGTATTTATGTTATTTTTTTATTACAGATTATTCATATAATTACTTCCATGATAAAATTTAGAAAATTTTGATCAATCGATTGAGGTAAAAATCATTTACAAAATACCATTTTCTTTCATTTAAGAGAGGTATTCGACTATCACAAAAACTATAGTAATAATGCAATGAAATAATAGTTAATAATAGACTTGTATTAATTTTCCAATTTTTAAGGTGTATATGTAAATATTTTTAAAATCTTACTGGAATTTCAAAAATTCTTGGAATTTTGCTGAGAGTAAAACATCGATTATAGTAATTTACGAAGTATCAGAACAATTTTTAACTAAATTTCAATTTTAGTTAAAATGATTATGAGATACTCTAAATGTTTTAGAGATTTCTATTTTTTCACGAATAGTTGAGAATATGCAATATCACCCTCCAATGAAAATATTTCTCTGCATATTACTTAATCTGCTAATTGTACTTTGTATTAAACATGTATCTTCCCAAACTTTTTCCTTCTAGAAAATAAGCATTGAATTCTAAAATTTAAATAATATGGTAAATGGAAGTATTTGGCTAGTATGCCATGAGCACAAAGTCTCTTCCATGGAATAACATTTAAATAAAAATGTATATTTTTAGTTTAGAAGAACAATAATATTTTTATGCGTTACTGAAGCAAACTCTAAGGGCAAATTAGTTATCAACAACTCCCAAACATAAATTGTATCTAGCAGAACCGTTTTGCTCTTTTCTCCTCCTAAAAGCATATAAAACATACTTTTTATATGGAAGCATATAAAGCATACTTTTTATATGGAAGCATATAAAGCATACTTTTTATATGGAAGCATATAAAGCATACTTTTTATATGGAA
>JAPMOQ010035568.1:821280-853132 GCA_026543055.1 Argiope trifasciata | reverse complement strand
GCATACTTTTTATATGGAAGCATATAAAGCATACTTTTTATATGGAAACATATAAAGCATACTTTTTATATGAAAGCAACATATACTTCCTATTTGTTGCTGAAGCAATATCTAACAATAGCAATATTCAATAACATATAACTACAAGCTGTGTTAAGCAGGACCGTTTCGTTCTTTCTCCACCTTTCATGCGGGCACTGGATGTCAAAAATGGAAACGACATGATAAATAATGAGCATTTGTCTAGCATGCCATGAGTCTAGCATGAGTCTAGCATGCCATGTCTAGCATAGATGTCTAACTGCCCCTTCTACAGTTTTCCATGCCATAATATCGAAGTGAAAATTCCTATTTTAGTTTGGAAACAAGATTCTCATTTTGTATATGTTGCTGTTGCAAAATCCGAGTTTCTGTTTACAGAGAATCAGCATTTCCTTTGCAAATTGAAAGCTAAAAAATATTTTTAGCTTAATGCACTATTTAATACTATCCCCACCTTATTTAATCAATGTTTCTTTTGTTAGGATTCATATTATTACGAGAATCCTCCGATTCAAATATCGACCACCACTCCCGTCCATGTAAGTACTTTCTTAAGATTGAAAAAAAGAAACCTAGCAGCTGCTCTTCATATAAACCTCACTTCCCACTTTACCATCTAGGACTGAGAAAGAAAGAGGAAGAAGAAGCTAAAACTGACTTAATCAGCTAATGGGATGCCACCGCAACGAACTTCGTGGATTTAAAAGGAGTACAACTTGCAGCGAAGCAAAACACAGAAGTTTCTGCAAATATCTGACTTCGACGGAATTCAAGATTATTTTTTTACATCTTCCCGGAGTCAGAAAGTAAGAAGGAAAAAAATTTAATCTCTTTGAAATAATGTAGGAGTTTTGATTTTGCAAGCTCCAATGAAAAAAGCTGGAAAAGGAAATTCAGAAAAACAGAAATAAGTCGGCGAACAAAAGCAAAAGCTGATCATTTCCGAGTTTTCCCGTTTATTTGATATAGCTTTTTTCCGCTCGCTTTTTTGATACAGTATAACTTGTATTTTTGTAAAAGAACCATTTGGACTAAGTAACAGTTTAAACAGGTTAAGAGGATCAATTTTTAAAGCTTGCAAAATTCTCTTTTGGTTTCAGAATATGATTTTTTAAACCCTGTGCATTTAAAGCTTAGAAAAAAAAATAGATTTAAATTAATAGTTTGAGCTGCCTATGAGACATTATATAAACTATTCTTTTTATTTCGTCTAGTTTTAATAATTCCCTTTCTTGGTAAAACAATGAAACAATACTTTTCAAGGGGCGAAATCTTTTTTGAAGTTAGAAAGTGAAATAATATACCGTTGATCATACAACTGACTTAGCTTATAAAATCTGGATATTTTGCTTTCAAATTTTTTAATCCTATACTGATGTTAAAAACGATTTTGGGTAATCTAGAGTTATCTGATGGTTATTACTGAATGTCTATTTTGCTGCATATTAAAATTTCGATAAAGGATTTTTTTCCTAACATATTTTATAATTCCATTTCTTGACAAAATAATACTTTTAGGGGGATTAAATACTCTTCGGAAAAAGAAAGTGAAACCTTCTACCCATTATATAATGGATTAAGATTACAAAATCAGGTTTCTGACACATCTATATTTCGCAAATTTTGGAATAGGCTTGAAAATTTTAATTTTGAGTACATTTTTTGTTTGTTTCTTTTGTTTTCTTGTATATTGCACATATATGTATGAATGATTTTGCCAAATCTTATTCCTTAATCCAAATATATTTTCATTCATTGATTTTTCTATTTATATTTCTTTCTTTATTATATATTTTTCTTTAATCCAGTGCTTAAAGTAATTTCCAATTTTTAAATATCCGCTGTTCTATTTTCGATTCAAATATCATAAATATTCTCATGCTTCTTTGCAATGTTAGTATTTGTTTCTATGTTAGTAGAGTTTTCTTTTGTAATTCCTTATAAATGTAATAAATAAATCTGTAATTTTTTATAACCTTATTAAATATCTTGTTCGAATAGCCATTCATTCGTTCAGCTTAATGGTTGTTGATGCGAAGGTGTTAAAATATATTCTATAATATTTTAAAGGTTTTGAGCAACCAGGTGCCTATAATTTAAAGTCAAAGAAAGGCAATTCGTACCTCATTAGGTCACCTACTTATGGCTTACTGGGCCATGTCATGGTATTAAATAGTTGATGAGCATAAGTTGGAAGGAGAATTTCATAGATTCTGTTATCTTTTGGAACTCTCAATCAGTGTAATTCAAAAGCTGACAGACTTTTATGAACTCTAATAAAATAAGAATGGTTAATATTGGCTGCTGGAGCATATATGGACAAACACAAATATTGACTATTTTCTCCTTAAAAGTGTTTATATATTGGATCTAAATGACATTTACATTTCAGGCTCCAGGTACTCCAAGATCGCTTTGGCCAATAAATTACAAGAATTAGCCTCATAATTCTCACTCATAGCACTTCACTTACCTATTTCAAGTCTTTGAGTCAAACCTTAGCCGTAAAACTGTCTACTCTGACCATACGGAAAATCTGAATGATCGGACATCGGCAATATCCACACTGAAAGGGACTGTGTTTGAATCCTAAGGTATAACCATTCCCTTGGGAAGTACGTCCCGTCATAAATGGGATGGGCCAGACTCACCTCTTTCTGTACCCACCAGGATGGAGAGAGCCATTTACCATTCCTGAAGCTTTTCATCCTCAATTATGAGGTGGGGATAATCTTTGAGACAAAAACTGATGATGAGATATGCTATGCAAATGAGACTTGAAGAATTATCAATAAAGGATGATGCAAACAACAAGAGCAAAATGCTTTACTAAATAGCCTTTATCAAAATGAAAAATCTCAGAGTAATATCTTTTAGATACCTTATTCGAGATATAAAAATCATCAGCATATATTGTAGATTTTTACTCTTTTTGAAAGATTCAAGTGTTGAGTTATCAGTGTAAGGAATCAGATGGAGGGAAAGCACCAGGTTAGCCTCACATTTGACAATCGTAGCATCTCTTTTATCATAGATAATACATATAGTTTTAAGTAACAGTATTTAACTGTGCACATGATATTGCTATTTAATAAAAAAGTAATATTTTCCTAAAATTATTGCAACTTTAATATTCCTTAGAGAATATTATCAACTTCACAAATATATAAAAGACTAATCTTCTGTCACAAATAAATATGAAGCGACACGCTTCCCTTATGAAAGGTCTTCGAACTTCATTCGTTATTTTTTTTCTCCTATTGTCTCTCGTAGGTGTCGTTGATAAGTAAGACTTCTTTAATATAAAAGGAAATTCTTCATTAAACTTCAAAGTAAATAAGGAAATGATTAAAATTTCACACCTACATGCGAAAATGTCGCCTAAAGTAAACAAAATGGAAATTTCAAGTATGCGAGTATTTCGTTATTCTTATAGCAGCTTACGTCAAAATGATACATTTTGAAGCAATGAAATGAAAAATGTATTTGCTAATATTGAAAAGTGTTAAGAATAATTTTGCTCGTTTCATTATTCAAGGATTTGAATATTTTTGCATTTGATATCGCTGTAGGATGAATTGCTTTCATCTAGATCTGAATTATTTTGTTTTGTTTTATTTTTACTCACATTTAAACTTACGTGAAAATTATTCACAGTTCATTTAAATTTCGATTTATAGGAACTCAATCCAGGAAAATTTTTCATTTTCAAAATTGCTTTTTAGTTTACATTTGAATAAACAGAGTAATTGCATTTATAGCAATTGCTTAGAACAAATGCTTCATCTCTTTGATTCTTTTTATTTCATAACGGGCGAAGCACAGTAGGAAATATTAATTATATGCATAAATAATTTATGAATATCTTCAATGAGTAATAATTATAATTCAAATAAAAATAAATTAAATAATGGAAAGTGTAATTTAATTCAAAGTATAACTTTGAAAGAAAATAATTAAAAATGATTTTTTCATTTACACGTGTTTCTTAAATTGCATATTCCAGTATTGATGTGAATTGTAAACTTTTCTGTAAAATCAGTTTGATCAATTTACTCATTGTTAGAGTTGTTAATTTACTTTTATGTCCCATTTTAGACTTTTATATCCCTTTCAAGAACTTGGGAAATATGCTTCAACAAAATTATCATTTTTTGTATGAAGTTATGATAAGTTATTATTGAAAAATCTTAATGAAGAATAAGATGGAAAATTAGACAAAACAGTATCTTATTCCACAAAAAGGATGAGTCTTGATTTGTTAATAGTTAATTAACAAAATTCACTAAATAATTAATCAAATTAAATTGATCTAAAATGTTAATGAAATCAATTTTCTTAAACTAATCGCAATTCTAAAAAAAATAACATCATGTACCATGTTAGAAAAAAAATGTAAAAGTTGCATATTCTTATTTAGACACTTTGTATCGTTACAAAGGATTATAAAAATTATATCTAAAAGCTTTTTTACAGAGGAAAAGAGTTGTATTTAAAAAAAGAAAACAAATTCTTAATTAAGAATTTGTTTTCTTTTTTTTACCTGTTGAAATTTTAGATACCTGTTGAAAAAATAAGACACACATTATATTTTAAAGAATTCATTTTATTTTGCTTAAATTTTGATTTTTGTTTGCCACCAGTCTTAATATTCAGCATTTTATTTCATATCAGATAAAAATAACAAGTAATTGAAGCGAATTAAATTTTTTATATATATTATGAAATTCATATGCATAAAATTTTATAACTTAATTCTTGAATGGATATGTGTCTTTCATGAAATCTACACTGGAAGACAGCTATTTAGGGTTTTTTTAATAGCTTTGTAACTTTTTATGTTCTTTCGAAAAACAATGATATTACTGTCTCCAATTTATTACTTTATAGGGGATAAAAGTTTTTATCTAATCTGCACAAGAATTTTCCGATTATAAATAAAACTTTTTTCAACAGCGATTCAAACATGAAGAAACTGAATTTGATTGCTTGAATAAACATTACAAAGCAATATTGTGAAAATTAATTAAAGTTAAATAAAGGTTCAAGAAGAATTTTCATTGTACATATTTTATGACATTTCGAATCATGGTAATTTCCGATACTAAAATGTTTACTTTTTTAAAACTTTTTAATTACAGTTGTTGTTTTAATTAATCCTAAGGTAAAAATCAATTCAAGGCAACTCAAACAAAATGTAAATTTATTGACATAGGAAAGTTCAGAAATTTACGACAGTATATCAAGCAATTGTTTTCACAGAAAAATAATAGATAATAATGGGATTGGAATAGGATATATTATGGAATAACGTATTTCATAAAAAGAATGTGTTATCTCCTATTCAATTTTCAAACCTGTTGACAAATAGATAAAGTGAAGGAATAGGGATCGAGCACTTTATTCTCCTTGAACAGGAAACTATTATTTTCCTAGAATATTTCCATTACAATTTTAAACATGTTTCCCATCAGTGATTTTATTATATAATTGGTACTCTGTGTAAGTTTAATTAATTTGAATCTCAAAATCAGGTATGTCTTAAATCCACTTCTCCGTAGCATTTTATTTTTAACTGCTTGCCTAATTGCCCCGATTTATCTTGGATTCGTATACATTGCAGATAATTATTATCCCGGTAAAACTCGTACGAAGCAGAATTCATCATTATGATTTGTTTATTCATGTTTTGACTTGGTCTTGAGGAAATGAAAGGAAATATTCAGTTTTGATTGGCTGTTTGCCAAGTTTTGTTGTTTTCGTGGTTCTTTTGCAGGGACTGTCTACGTATTTTTCCCATTGTGTAGTATACGTCTACTAGTATATTAGTGATGTACGAAAAAGGATAGTTGCATTAGAAAAAAGTAAAATTGTAACGATGATGCAAGATAGCGAAAACGATGATTTTTCATATAGTTATAATGAAGATAGTGATTCCTGCTATTTAAAAAAAAATTAAATCCAACGAGGCAGTGTATTCTGTGCTCGCGTAAGAGATTACAGAGGTAAGCCAGCAAGAAAAGAGACGAGATACCTGTGTAGAAAATATCAAGTATCACTTCCTGTTGCCCCTTGTTTCAAAAACTATTATACAGAGAGTACATTTAACTTTTTTCATTCGCCCGATATAACTCGAGACAGTAAACTAATAATAGAACTAAATGCATTTACATCTGTC
The DNA here is from genome assembly GCA_026543055.1 of Argiope trifasciata. NCBI lineage: Eukaryota > Metazoa > Arthropoda > Arachnida > Araneae > Araneidae > Argiope > Argiope trifasciata. The sequence goes on along the minus strand of JAPMOQ010035568.1, from coordinate 846,912 downwards.
AAAAACTAAAAATTCAACTTAAAACCTACATATTTTGTTTTGTTTCGTTTCGTTTCGTTTTCTTGTGTTTAATAATAAAATTTTAAAAAATTGATGATTTTTTGTAATTTTTTTCAAACAAATTTGTAAGGGAAGCGGTAAAAAAAGCAGTTACTCTATTCGAAATAAAAAAGTTAAAAGAATGTATGAGGAATTATATTAATCTAATTTCATAACTATAAATTTAAATTAGAAATTAAAATAAATGAATCCAAATTTATGTAGTTTAAGTGAAACTTCTTTGCTGAAAGAATTCTCAAGTCAGCGAGAAAACTGTTGAATTAATTATTTAATTACTGTATATCGATTTAAAATGGAAAATACGAACCAATAAGTGTCTTCAGTGCTAAATTTTGTAAAAGAAAAATTTTATTTAATGTCACAGTAATATAAATTACTTTAATAAAGATTTAAGTTTAAACTATAAGTAATATGCAAATTAAATTCAGTTGAGCTGTAAATTTGAATCTAACAGGCTACTAAAATGCAACATTACAACATTTTCGTTTGTTAATAACACAGAATTGTCTGCGGCACTTTATTTTTAGAAAGATAGAAGATGTAACGTAACACTAGTTAACTTGAACTCTTCCAATGCTCATTTTAATTACCATTAGAATGTCCATTCATTAATACTGTATTGAAAGAGGTTAAAATAATTTTAGCATTCATGAGTTTGGATTAAATAATCAATTAAAGCTAAAAATAATGGCATAAAAACTTACTAATATTAAATTAAATAGAATTATTGTTACTAAATAAAAATATGAACCATTTAGCAAAGTAAACGAAGTTTTATTAAAAAAATTATTAATTATTTTTAAATTTTATTTCATTTAAATTTTAAAAATCATTCTTAATTAGGGAAAATATTTATATTAATACATTTTTGTCTTTTTTTGGGTGGGGGAACTTATTAAATGTTATTAAAAATTAGAATATTATTATTAAGTTAAATTAAAAATTATTTGAATTGAAAAAAATTATTATTTAAAATGAAAAATTTTAAAATAATACTTTTTAATCACTCTTTTTGTCTAAGAACAAAAAATTAATCGGAGAACCGTAAGGTAAATAGAACGATTTGATAGGGAATGCTCGAGGCGCGTGATAAGATGCAGTTAAACATTATCATTGCAGACAATTTCAGTGCATGATGTAATCACATTGCACACAAAGTTTTTATCTCACCTTTGTGTTTCTTATCCTTTCGTTAAAATTCAAGAATGATAAAAAATAAATTTTTCAAAACAAACTTCAAAGAGACTACTGGAAAATTAGGAGACTAACTATTTAACGTGTGGACTGCTGTTTGCTTGGTAATTTCTAATGTACTTAAACATTCGATAACAATGTTTATTAAAAATATGTATTATTAATGCAATTTATTTTCCTCTTAACTTTTTAATGAAGAATGAGAGCTCGTTTCAATATGAAATTAACTTGATTAAATCTGACATCTGTGTTATGAAACGATAACAATAAAAATATCAACATATCTATTTATAAAGCATTTTTGATATTAAATTGACCTTCACAATCAAAGAGAATATGTTTTTGAAAAAAAAAAGATCCAAGAGATAAACTATACAAAGAATTATCAATGAATGTCGTTTTAGGAAATTTATGTATCATAAAATTAATTAGAATTTTACATCTTATATATATGTGTATAAGCCTGAAGAAAAATCTAATGATTCAAAATGTACTTAATTATAAAAAAATTCAACACTAAATTTTTTCTTCTTTTTTTTTTCATGAAATTGGAAATGATTTGTCCATAATTAAACGTATTGTTAATGAGATTAATAAGTTATAGAAAACATTGGGATTGTAATTTCACACATAACTAATTTCTACCGAAGAATTTTTCAAGTTGATAAAATTTGGTGAAATGTTTTGAAGTCATATTTTCTGTGAATATATTTTTTGAAATGAAATCATTATATAATAATTAGGCTTGTGTGCAGAAATTCTTTTATAAAAAGATAATTTACTGCCTATTTTCTTTATAAAAAATGTCTTGATCATTTTCAAAGAGCTAGATTAGCTTTGTCAACACAAAAAAAGCATTGAAATTAACTAGTTAACTGCTTTGATCTCTTCGGATAATGCGCATTTAAATGATACAATATATATATATATATATATATATATATATATATATACTATAAACATAAATTATTATTTTTATATATGATAATCAAACGATCATTCTATAGGTATAATAATTTTTATTGAATTAACACATCGTAACGCAAGCTGTTGTACCTTTCCTATGATGAGTCTACTCGTCAAAAACCGTTAATTACTTAGAAATAGATTTGAATCTTGAATAATCGATTCTATAATGTGTATGCTTTAAACAGTACAAAAATTGAATAGTAAATGCTATATATCACCTTTATTTTAATAAAATTAGTTCCAGAAATTACAAATATATTTTACATAATAGATCACAAATGTGTAAAATTTATCGAAAGATAAGATCATCTTTATCTATTATATAATTCTTATCCGATTATAAAACGCTAGCAAATAATCTGACTCATTTTCGATTAACTAAATTATTTACCAATAGGAAATAAAAATCAGCAACAGTTTGAATCCAGAATACAGATTATTTAAAAGATTAAAAATTTTACACCTTTATATTTTATTACAAGAAAAGATATACAAGTTTATCAGCTTACAAATTTTTAAATTTCCTAAGTAATGAATTTTATTAAAGTCATAAAAAATAGCAAACATACCCTCCTGAACCTGGCTGCAAGCGGTCGGCAATGGCTTCCAGTTTATTAAGAACATTCATTTGGTTTCGTTCCATTGCAAAAATGAAAAAAACAAACAAACTCTCGACAAAAAAATAATTGAATTACTTTAACCACGTGTTAAGTCGCCAAACAAAATATTAGTTACAGAAAGAAAGAAGACAAGTTTATATCAAAGCAGCAATCGTAGCTAAATGAATGGCTGCTACAAACGCAAATAATCGGTGTGAAAGTAACTATAGACGCCATGGATTTATCAGTGTAGCTATGGATACTGATAATGCCTGGGTCAAAGTACTAAAAGAAGTAATATTATATCTTAGGAGAAAGAAATAACCCTATCTTTAAATATTCCGAGCTAAATGTTCAAAGCTTGAAAGTTTGTTAATTCTGCAAATTTTCGATTTTAAGCAAATATATCAAAAAATTATAATTTATACATTTTAGACAAAAGTGTCTATTTAATGTTTAATTGTGAAAATTGCAGTCATGAAACATTTAATGTATTCTTGTAATACGTAATGGCCGTGCCTTAGGTAAGTTAATAAAATTTAAGTCTCCGGGCAAAAAAAAAAAGATTTCTCCCCCCCAATAAAAACACATTAGAAGAAAACAACAAAATTCTAATTGAAAATTTAATTGCAACTATTAGAATTTTAAAATTAAATGTAATTTTGAAGGTCTATGGTAATTCATTCATTCAAGATGTTAAACATATGGATAAAACATATCTTAGTAGCTCATTACAGTGGGCACTTATGATACAGAAGTAAGAAATAAATTAAGTAAATGGTCATGAAACGTTTATTACCAAATTAGAAAAAAAATAGTAAAATTATTTAAATATTTATTTTTCATTTAATATTTTTTTGTATCTTGCCTAGTGAGATTTTTTTTTACTTCGAAAAACTTCGTTGCTCTTCATTTAAAAATAGTAAAAAACTACTTATCTATTATATGGTTCAGCAAAGAAATAACATTGTTGTATATCTTTACTGAATTGAAAGTGGAATTAAAATAAATTTCCTGAGTATTTTTATTTTTATGAAATATATCTTGTCAACTATTTCTAATATTAAGAAATGGAATATGAGATATTTCTGAAAATTGTTCAGTTCAAGCTGAAATTTCAGCAATAGTATTAAATTCGCTTCAAAAGAAATTACTTCATATTGTTCTCTGATTAATAATACATTTTAATTCTCTATTCAAAATAGTGATGGAAAGTTTCTTGTTTAAGGAATTAATAAGATTTAAAATCACCATCTATGTAAACTTCTACGAATGATAAACTAATTACGACTACATAGTTTTCTAATGTAATTATTTTGGCATGCTTTAAAATGTCAAAAATGTAATCCAAATGATGAATTTCCCAAATATCTTAGTCAACTTCTGAAGCATTACTTTCCTTTAAATATAAACAAGTGTAAAAAGATATGTGCATAGTTGTTAAAAATGGAAAGTTTCGATTATGATTATTTATAAATTTGAAAAATTCTCGTATAGATCTGCGCAGATGTTATTTAGTATCCAAGTTCAGCAACAAAGAAAAGAATCTTAGTAAACATTCTGCTAAATTAATTAAAATATTGGCTTTCAGCTGCTCGGTACTTTTGTGTGCTTGTAAACGCAATAGCGAATAAACACGAGTTAAAGCGATGAAGTTTGATTTGTGCTAGTGTGACTACAACTGTAGCTCCAAGTGAAATTTTGTTTTCAGTAGATCTAGAAAATAGCTTTCAAAATACATATTCGCACTACAGATTCAGTCAAAATAAAATATCAGTTTTTTGCGACTATTATTTACCAATGTCTTTGAAAGAATTCGAGGCCCTACCCAAAGTTCATAATTTTATGTGGGAAGAGGGATAACACTTCTAATGGTCAGTTTATGAGAGACCATTCCTGCTAATTGAAAATATATTTGATGCCTAAAAAGCAGCTGGCCGTATTTCAAATTATCTTCTTTGACTTTGATAACTTTGATAACAGCTATTCAAAACTGTATTTATAGCCTGTAGCGATTTCTAAGACTTTACTTTTGATTCTAACAATGAAGTTTCTTTTGGAGAGATTTGTTCAGAAATATAGAAACTACAAATAGAGTTTTCTAAAAATAAAGATTAACAAATATCTATTAGCCTGTTTTCACAAAATATGCAAAAGCATATTTTCGAGATTTTTACGCAATGTCCAGAATTCAGAATATCAAAACACTTCCTGGTGATATGGTAAAATATTTTGCCCTGAATGCAATATTTCGGAAAAAAAAGTGCTGAATTTCTTTTAATTGTTTTTTTTTCTTCATTGATTTCAATTGATTATTAAGTCTCATTTCTTCCTCAATGTTTGAAAATACAAACTACCGATGTTTGGTTATTAATTCTATGTTATACTGCAAGCCAGGAATTAATGGAATTAATTCTATAAATACTCTTCCTCCAAACACAGATGTACCACTGTAATTAAGGACTATAAGCCTGCTTTTACATTTGCAAAAATTACAAAGTTTAAATTTTATGAAGAGTTCCTTCTATAACTGAAAATGTTACAAAGAGTAAATTTTATGTATTTCTCAAGTTTTATGAATTATTTTCAGAAAAATATACATAAGATATTGAAAGTTTTCTTTAGAAAGTTGAAAAGTTTAAGATCATTTAAAGAGTAACTTGAAAGATCTACCAATCAATGCCTGACGTTCCTTTAATGAACCCTTAAAATGATAACGGTACATTAAACGGAAAATATTTTACGACAGGTAACTATTAGAGCCACATGCCTCAATGACAATTCAAATTTCCACGTGTTTCAGCAGCACATTTATTAAATCAAGCAATATGAAGTGTGATTAATGTCATCCTTTAGACTTTTTTTTTCCATTTGAAAGAGTATACCAATCTCTAAAGGTTTAAAATTTAGGTAATGAACCACAATTAGAATAAACATCCTTCATTTTGCTTGTGTCCCTCGTGCATAGTACTGTTTTGTTATTTAATTTTCCTATAATGTTTCACGTATTGTTGTTTATCAAAAAATCAATGGCATATTTATTTTAAATTCTGAGGAAAAACTGTTTTTCACTTTTCTGATTGGGAATCATTCATTTCTCGTATGGAGTCGAATTCATTTTTTTTTCTTTTTTAGCCCAGAAACATGAAGCTTTCACTATAAAAGGAGTTAGGCGTCTGCTAATGGAATGACGCGAAAATTGAATCGCGGATCACTGAATTTTCACTCTATTCTCGTTTATCAAGTTTCGAAACTTCATTTTTTGTCAAGCAAAAAAAAAATCTTCAAAAATGGTTTTTTTTGTTGTAATTTCTTATTTATGGCTTTTTATGACCTATTTTTCTAAACCAGCGGCAGCTTGCGTAAAGTTAATTAAGTTTACTTAAAGAAAAACTTTTTAAAGCCTTCGTTTAAGCTCATTAATGAATAAAAAGCTATTCACCATTAATTTAAAAAAAGCTGAATATTTTTTTCATATCTGTAGAATGCTTAAAAGAGAGAATAATACTAATAACAAAAATATCCACTACTTATGTCATATTTAAAGACGCTATCTTTCGTCTATCTATCACTATTTTTTTTTTTTTTTTGGTTTTTGCATGGTAATTCTTTTGCTTGACTTATAGTATTTTTATTTATAATACTAATTTCTAATGAGTTTTTTTTAATTCTCTGAGGTATATATCCCATATTTTAAAATAATTATTAATATTTAATATTATTAATTATTTAATATAAACCTTTAATTTGATTTTTGAAACTTTACCAATCCCAAATGCAATTTACTGAATCAATTCAACATTAAAAGAAACATGCAATGAAACTTGTCAGCCATCATAATGCTTTCATGATAATATTTATTAGTTTTTTCGTTTTCAGATTGCGGGATAATAGTGACGTTTCCTTATATTAATTTTATTTTCATAATTTCCCTCTGTATTCAGCTAGAGGTCGAATATAGGGTGATCATAAAATCATTTTCTTTGTTCAGAGATAGTATTTCTTTTTTAGATTTTTTGTATTTAGCTAAAAGTAATAACTCAAATTTAATAAACATACTTTGAAAGGTTTCAGAAGATGGATTCAGAAAACAAAAAAGTTGTTTATTTAATATCTTCCGCACAAGAAAGCTTAGTAGAATGAATATGTTTCACGTGCGCAAGAGACCCTAATGTTGATTAATAAAAGGTTATTTTCTGTAGTTCTTTCTTAATGTATAGAAATCATTCTTGCATGTGCTCTTTTTATTATGTAAACATTATTGAAATTTTTCGTCAGTCATTTTCTGAGTATTCACCGTACTTCTTCAACATTCGTTATTTCGGCTGCGCCAAACTCTCTCCTATCGGTGACTTTTATTTGTAAACTTCAAATAAAAGTCACCGACAAATATAACTGCAAATGTCATTTTAGACAACAAAAAAATCTGGGTTTTGTGTCATTATTTCCTATCAGAAGGCACTTGAGATAAGAGTATAAAAATATTCTAAAATGTTAATAGGTTCTCCCTTCTTTGGTGAGTATAATAATGATGGAAGACAGTCATCATCATTGCTATATCTCACACCGATGATGGGACGTACCTCTGCATAAAAGGAAGACGCATGAGCCATACCATATCGGGGGGCACAATACTGTCCGCATTGTTGGTCACTCTGCCATTCAGATTATACGGCAAGGTGGTGATAGATCTTTATGGTTCGGTTATTATTTGAAATAATGCTTGGTATGTAAATGATCACAATATCAAGATGTCCAATTTATTTTAATATTTAAAAATGCGTTCAAAAGATACATCAGATTCTAATGCTTTAAGTTTGAATATAGGTGGCATTGTTACTTTTCAACGCTTTCACAACACTGGCTAATTATATGCTGCGATTTCATTCCTTTCTTTATCTGTTATAAGAAAAACTGTTATAAGAATTTTTTTTCTTATATGTGTTTGCGAAGTATTTACTTCAATTAATAACATCTGTCTATGAAACACACAAGTACTTTCTTCTATAAATCATTTAATATATTTTCATAATTTCAATCTGTAATAAATCCGAAGAAACTTCATGAGAGTTTCATGCCATATTTTGCTCACAAAGAATAAATTTCGATTCACGTATTAAACTTTGAAGATTTTGATCTAAGATTTATTGATCGTAAAATTCTCCTTCGCTACCTGTTTCCTTGATTGCTGTCTTGCGATTATGTTACTTTGTCGGAAATGATTTCAAGTTTGCTTGAAGGGTGGGGAGACTTCTTATCTCCGCCTCTTCAAATTGCCAAATATCAACTTCCGAGATATCCGAGAACTTGCCAAACAAATATTTCTTTTTTAATGTTTTTAGATTTTTCGATTTCGTGGTGCGTTAAACCTTGTCGAATACCAGAAAGGTTGTAATTGGAGAACTTGTTTTGAATGAAAGTGAAGCTGTTTTTGATATTTGTCGCATTTTGAGAAATTTTGAATTAATATTCAATGATAAATCGTTTCTAACTTAGTTATTGCGAAAACCTCAGATATTTTTGGTGACAAATTATACACTTTTATCGTCTGGAAATTTTTTTTCCTACATCCGATTTGCAGAAAAAAAGCTAATTAAATGTGTGATATAATAAACTAAGTGAGACAAATACCTAATATATTTATGTCTGTGCTGAATTTTTATTTTACATTATTAAATTAAACCATTTATTTAATATTTAAAAACTATCTGGATTATAGCTGTGTTGATTTATTCTAAAGAGAGTACGTCAGTGAATTTTTTCTTTGTTATACGATTTTGAAAACTATTTTCTTTTATTATAACAAAATGTTTAATAAAATTGAATTAAAAAATACGAAACGTCTCCAAGGTTGTCTTATTTTCCGTTCAATTCTAATTCTATATGACCGTATGTATTCTGGTTCAAAAATTATGAAATTCTTCCTTATTTTCAAACAAAAGTGCCAATCTATTCGTTTAAAACAAGGATTCAAGTAAGATAACTGTGATCATAGGATGGTAAGACCCATGATCCATCCGATTAGCTTATAAGACTTAATATTATTATTTCCAGTCATTAACAGTATATTCATTAACAGCATATGAATTCATACCAGAGAATAAAGGAGTTTGTCCCAAAAATTTGATTGATGGACAAACAGATTTAAAAGGAAGGAATGCGTTACTATACATTGATGTACCTGTACTAAACTATTCATAGATGGAAAAATTAAGATGCTATAGCATAAATACAGATCGCAAAGGCAGATATAAAATTCCACAGATAGATGGATTCAAGTACTTTTTTTTAAAAAAAAGGACATCAGTTACGTAGATAAGATAATGGAAATTTTTAAAAAATGTCAACCTATTGCTTTTTAAACTAGGATTCAAGTAGAGTAGTTGTAATCATCAGATGATGATAACTGAGATCCTTCTAATTCACCTTTGAGACTATGTATATTATTTCCAGTAGTTATCAGCAAAAAATATACAATGCATGAGGTGATAGGTTAGGGTAAAGAAGTTAGTCCCCAAACGGTGATTAGCGGACAGATTAGTTCATGAAAAATTATTTATACACTGATAAGATGCATGTACCAAACCTTTCATAGATAGGAAAATTAAGCAGGCAAAACATATATACCCAAAGAAAGAAAAAACATTCCAGTGGAGGATGTGACTAACAGTTTTTAATAGGAAGGGCATCTGTTATGTAGAGCACACAATAGAAATTTCAAACATCTATTTCTAAATTCTATTTTTTTTATTGCATTCCCTAAACATAGAAAAAAGTTTCATTTTTTTTTCTTATTTCTTCAAAAGTGTGTGAAATATAGATATAACATTATTTAATTTTAGCTAATAATATCAATAGCTTTTTCAATGGTGTGCAATAAAAGAATTTATGAACTTAAAAAATAAGTTATTAATTAATGAATATGAAATGAAGAAAAATATTTATTACAAACAAAATCTGTTTAAATTATTATGTGTTAGTGATAATTTAAACGGATTTTTAAAGATTTTAATAGATTTATTAATCTATTTAAAACAACCAAAATCCAAACAACTCATTCTTATTGATAAGCAACAAAATTTCAGTAAAGAAATTATTATAAAACATTGCTAATGGCATTGCCTTATTTAAGACCAAATTAATCTCCAGAATATGTAACCTATACCAACAACGCAATTCTTTTTTCTTTCTTTTTAAAAAGTAAAAGTTATCACGCCGTTAAACCTAGAGGTTGTTCCATCTGTGGTATGCTCCTCAGTAGAGCTCTGGAGTACAGGACATTGGGGAACCATTTGATCTTCACAGATCGGTATCTCAGACATTGCCCAGCAGTTCTATAAAGCCCATATTCCCTCTAATCTATAAGTCATAACGGAATTCCTCCCCCATTTCGTTCTCATCTATACTGGTGATGCGTTAACTGCTTTCGGATCACTTGCATGCAAAGGAATGGCTGAAGTTAAATGGCTTGTTGCGGAGTAGTGTCGTTTGCCGTCATGCTCTACAGGCCACGGGAATCGCAGGGGTAAACCTGACAATCGATTATATAAATTTAGTCCCTTTAATTTAGCGTTAACGTAATGGATATAAATTTGGCGACCCCGTCGCCATTTTACTGACTCTTTGAGCATGAATGAAAGTTCTTAATAGACAGTGATATAACATACTGAAAGTCAATTGAATCGTTGTTAAATGTAAATGGATCAAATACTTTTGAAATAAAAAATGAAAATTGTTGTAAAAGTTTTCTTTGTCTCTTAGTCATTAGTTTTTTAATTTAGAGGTTATGTTGTAGTTATTATTTCATGATCGTCATAGTTTTCACTTATTATATTTTTTATTCAGTATTATTCTATTTTTTATGCTATAAGAAATCAAAGCTAAAACACATCTAAGCGATAAATTTACTGAAAGGCAGATAATTGTATTGTAAATCAAACTCGAAAATTAATAGTATGCGTTTTGTACCAAATGTATGCTTTCATTATATATATATATATATATATATATATATATATATATATATATATAGAGAGAGAGAGAGAGAGAGAGAGAGAGACTTTTTATATGTTTTTTAGTTCAGATATATCAATTTTTTTATTTAAGTCCTGGAAAGGCAATAATTAAGTTATATTATTTAAGCTCCATCTATAATTTGGGAAGATCTTTCGAGGTTTTTATAGAGAATGCAAAGAACAACTGATTTTATGTCTGAAATTGAAAGGATGTATTATTGTTATTTATATACAAGATTTCCAAAACCTTCAGTAAAACTTAATAACATGTATGCATAATTTTAGTTATTTAAGTATTTTAATTTAATTATCCATAAAGTAATTAAATTATAATTTATGTTAGAATTATAACTTACCATTACTAGGAGTTTTCAGTTTGCAGCGGAAACTTTCGAGTGTCATGAATTTCATTCCACATTTACTAACCGCTTTTCGTACAAATCGTACGGTAGGTTGTACCCCTGCCCATATATTATTTTTTTAAATTTAGTATATCACTTTTAAGACAAAAACATATACTTTAAAATGAAAATCTACTCGGAACAAATTGATGTACTGTTACAAGCATTCCCGTTTAGTGCATTGCATATCTCGATACATTTAAGTTTTTCTATATGGTTGCACATAGCACTTTATTTGATATCACTTACCTCAAATTCAAGCTTTTTTTTTTCGAGGTACAAACCTTATACAAATGTCTCTTAGGGTTTGAAGCAAATAAGAAATTCAAATTGAAATAACTATTTACCAAAATTTTAAAGTCACCACAAGCACTTTCTTTGCCATTTCTAGAAAATAGCTCAACCATTGGTGAATAAGTCACGCGAATGAGAACTGCTAGACAACAAGGGAAAAGTTGATTTCATCCATCAGTTAGTTAAAAATTCGAATGTAACAGTAATTTCCCTTCAATAAATGAATCATGGTCTCCTACATAATATTTATGAGGTCACAGAAAAATATGTTCTAGTATTTACTACAACACATTTGAACTTGCGCAAGTTATTCTGAATAATCGGATTTAATTGAGTATTAGAACATTTTTTGGAAAAGATTATGTCTTTGAAGTATATTTTTAGAGGTTTTCATTTCTGCTATCTCACAAGATTACCCTAGTAAAAAGATACATTTTTGAATGAACAAGGCATAATAGACATGCTTTATTTATAGGCGAATAAACGCAAACGTATAAATGAGGCAAACAAAAGAAAACTCTCTGAATTTGCCAAGTGCCTTTGATACCTAGTCTAATTCAGGACTAGAGTTAGTGGCATAGCCTAAAATCTTTCTGACGTGGATTGTAAGTTTTGCCGAGAGGTGTGCCGGCTCAGGGAGCATATTCGTCATCTGACTGGAGTTCAACAATTGGATATCCTTCCTATAATACCCTTCCGAATGGGAAGTTAATATAATCAAACTTAAGTCCCTAAAATATTACACCTCAATTGGCTGACAAGTGCTTTCCGAAGTAAATAAGCAAAATATTTTAGAATTAAATGAATGATTTCATTTTATCTGAAATGTAAGCAAACAGTCATCAATCAGATTTCTACAATGATCGAGCATTTTTGTGAATTCAACTGGTAATTGATGACTAATTGCCTTTACATTTGCTGAATTCATCCTTTATGGAATATTTAACGATGGCCTTTCCTTTACAAATCTCTAATGGACAGATTATCGAATCCTTTTATTCTAATTAATCAGAAATACTTTGAACAAGGCATTCAATTTAATCATTAAGCTTTTTTAACATGTTACTTTCAATAGTTTTATCTTATCAGATCATTCAAAGTTATTAAATGCAAATAAAAAGGTCAATTTTTAAGCCTTTATTAATGAATTATTTTGGAAAATCTTGCATTCAACGGTATTTGTATAGGTTCCTAAGGAAATTAAAATGGCAATTATTTAAACATAAACGGTAAATTAAAACAGTTAAATAAGAGAGAGAATTTACAGAAAATAACTGTGAAGTGAAAATTCAATCCATTATTTGTAAATTTTGAAATAAATGCATTTGGATATTCATTTATTTGTATTCAAAAGTTTTTACGGAAATACAAAATTTCAGCTACTAACAGAATATCCTAAATATAGCAAACAGAAAAATACAATTAAATCATAAAGGACGTTAATATGTAACTGGCGAAAAAGAGCAAAAAATTCAACTAAACTGATTTCATTCCTCTCATTTTCTTCAGTTCAAAATGAAATATGTTTAATAGATATGTGATTTGTTGAAACAGCATAAAATTTGATTATCTAAAATTTAACTACCTTTTCATAAAAATTTAATCATGCAAACAATTCAAAATATATGAAATATCCTAATCCGTAACGTTGGAACAAAATATATGGTACAAATTATTTTGAAACATTTAAATAATTAATACATACTTGAATTTTCAGTGTCACATAAAAATTGCTGGTGTGTTTGTTGTATATAATTGTATGTTGTCAGGGCTTTCTCATTTAATTCCAAAATATATCGCCTGAAATAATGATTGCTTCTTGATATAAATAATTATTAATATAAAGAAGCAATCATTAATAAATATTATGAATAAATAATTTTCAGTAAAAATACTTCAATAAAAATGCTTTAATTCTTACGAGATTTTTATTTCTTTGTCAACTAGTAGTAAAGAATATTTTATCGAAATCCAGAAGTATGGAAGCAAAATATTCAGCAAATAAAAGTGATGGGAATCCATGAAGAAGTATGCCATGTGGTTTGTTGCATACACATGTTTTCATATTCAAAAATAGGGAATTTGAGTATGAAATTCAGAAGATTTCATATGTAGCAAATATTCAAATTTATATTCTAAAATAAGGAGAAATTTTAGCACTATAAAATCTGACATAGCTCAAGTTCTGATTCCATAACTAACTGGAATTCATTCCTCGAAAGAAAAAAAAACACGCTACATTTCAACAAAGCGAAACAAAAAATGTGATCAGATATTACTAGATATGTGGAATTACGTATGCACATGATTCCGATGCAAAGTAAATTCTTTCCTACCTGAAGAAGTATGTCAAATAATTTCTTAGATAAATGTATAATGTAAAGTATAAAACTCAGAATGCTTCAATTGTAACAATTTATTCAAATTTGTATCATAAAATATAGGAAAGTTCTATAACTACTTAACCTAATTTAACTCAGCTTAGATTGGGTAAAATACTTTAAAAAAGTATTTTACCCAATCTTTTAATCAATTAATCAATCCCATACTTTAAAAAAAGACTCTACATTTCGATAAAACACAACATAAAATGTCTTCAGATATTAATTTGATATGTGGAATTAAGTATGAATATGAATTTGATGTATTTTGCGCATGAATAATAAAGTGAATTGACTTCTATTTTATGGCAAAGATAAATTATGCTCGTTTCATATATTAATATTATTAAATTTTAAAATATATGTTCATATACAAAGACCTTGCTATTGAGAGATCTGCAAATTAATACGATATTTGATACTCTTAAAAGGGATTAAAAATTAGTTACAGCTATAGCATGCAAATCACTGTCTAGTAAGAAAAAAACACATCTGCATAAGTTACATGAAATGATAGCCATATATTTTCCTATGACAAAGATTCTGTTGACTTTTGAGGAAAATGCTGAATAAGGCATACATATTCATGATCAGTCTACAAAGCCAACCCACAAGATAATAGAAACTCAAGAAGTTTTTGTTTCATCCTCAATAAAAATAAATTCCTTTAGATACCTCATTTAATACATGCATATTTATAATTTCAAATAAATATGCAGTAGGTCTGAGAGTTGAATCGTGGAAAACAATTTTACGAAAACTCATTCATCCGTGTCATGCGGAACAAACGGAACAGTTTATTCTTCGAACAATCCAGATTGAAATTTCATCTCAAACTTTGTCTTGAGCAAAAAGAAGATTTGAAACCCCCCTTCAATCAATATCATTATACAACACTTATATTTTAAACGAGGCTATGTCCCCCAAATGGTGAGGTCTCCGTTAACATTTTTCTTTTGCCTAAGAGCGTTCCATTTGCATTTGCTTTCATCTCCGCACAGATGTTATTGTCCTCAGTACACAGCCGACACTTCTAATTTAATGGAGTTCAGCTGTTCAAGGTTTATTTGATGCTCCCAAGCCCACAGTTTCTAAGGCGAATGAATATGTATGCTTTAATTCTAACGAGAATTTGTGTGTTTTGAATATTAATATTCCCTTTCTCATTAAAGATTTTGTCAGACGGATTGATGAAATAGTCCAGGAACATAAGAGACGACAAATTTTGTTGGCAGCTCGACATTTCTCGTAATTTGACCACTTTTGCGCCTCGGCAGGGGTGTCGACGACGAAATCATTTGAATCTCCAATTTTCGACAGCATCTTCCAATTTAACGAAACTCGTTTACGGCTATGCGAAAATTGATCAATTTTTAATAAGGAACACAACGCTTGAGCAGAGGTGGTGAAGTTGTCGCCTTTCATTATGCGTGTCATTCTCGAGACTGGAAGCGGACATCTGAATTTATTCCAGAGACTGAAAAATATCATTACTCTTTCGAATCGGAAATTAAATCGCCTCGACTTCATTTTCAAAATAGAGTAAAAATTGTAATAATTCGACTAATCTTGCTTGCATGAAAATCTAATATGAAAGCAATAACGTAATATCTACAATTCTGAATTTTTTGCATTAATACAACTTCCAGAATGAGCCCTCGGATTACAAAGTGCAATTTTATTCAAATTTTATTCAAGTTTTGAAACACTGGCTTACATTTGATACAAGTTTTTACAAAAATTGAGCTGTCATAACTTAATTCTACCTGATTATGTGTAAGAGCTTGTCATCATTTTCATTTTGGGTCAATCATGTATCAATTCTACTAATTTCCTTCAGTTATACACATTCTCTAAACATTTATGACACTAAATGTCATATCTATTCGAAGGAAAAGTAGCCCCCATTTCAATTTAAAAATCTGAAGAATTGCAAAATTATGTATATATTCAGTCCATTGTTCAATAATCTAAAATAGAACCCATTTGTCAACGAAACATAAATATTAAAAAAAAAACCTTTACATTTGAATAATATTTTTTTTTCTCATAATAAATGCCCGTGATTTATTGGAAAGACTCGTATTTTAGGGTCGTATTGTAGAATTGTACGGATACCTAAATAATTAATGCATTAGTTCAATCATCAGTCTAATGATTTTTAATTAAATCTTTTCGCAGTCCATCACAATACTTAACTATTTTTTTTCCAATAAAGAAATCTCTCTTCTAACATTAAAACAAAACATTTTCAAAAACAGTATTTCTTAAGTATTTATAACATGCAATATTTTTTTACTCTCTCAAGTACACGTGTACAATACGCACTGAAAAAGAGACCAAAATTATTTTTCACTGTAACATTATATGTGAAGATTTTTAGTAAGAGTAAATCATATTACTGACTCGCCCAAAGGTACACGGATACTTAAAACTGAATAACCGGACCGCCGCAACAGCAACAATGACGCCAACTGTGGTTGAGTCCTAAGAACCATCAGTAGCTATGATAGAACCCTTCCCGAAGAAATTGCTTAACCGTAATCGTCGGAGGAGCCAGATCCCCGCTTCTATTTAAGTACTCACCAGGGTAGCGAGATCCAACCACCATACCGGAAGCAGCTCGTCCTCTTAACGAGGTGCCCCCCACGAGGGATTTGTTTAAGAGTAAATAATAATAGTTAAATATAAATTCCAAACGTTTTGATTTCAATCAAATCTGAAAGAAATATTATGTTTTCTAATTTTTTTTTTTTTTTTTTCATAAATTTTTACTAAGATCTTTATTATTAAGACCTTGCCAAAAATTCTTCAACTCCAAAAGTTTTGTGCACAATCAGATATGGAGTCACAGACCATACTTTATGAAGATAAGACTTAAAGACAGATACACTGTTTTTGTGCTTAAAAATAGCACATGTAATTAAAAATGAATAAATTTATATATTGTTTGTTATCTTGGAAGATATCTTTTATCAGAACTTGATCTTTCTTTTTCTGATTCTTAAAACAGAATATGTCTCTTAGATACACTATTAACTAAAACTGCGTCTGCAGTAATACCACCCGTAGATCAATTTTCATTAGTCACTTGAACAGCTTGATAAGTATTTGATCATTCTGAAGAAAACAGAACAAAAGTTTAATTTTTTATTTTTAAAAGAAGTAACAATAGTAGTAATAAATGTCCTTCATAATCGTTCTTGAATTTAATAGCATTGCGTATCACTTTGCATAAAGCAGGGTAGAAATCGCATCCTAATCATTTCACGTATTGTGGCGAACTTTTATGAATTTAGACAGAAGAGACTCAAAAATTTGAATTAAAGAGAGAGTGTACCGATTCATTCATATGTAAATTCAGATGATTGGAAAAAATCTCTGAGTTTAAATTTTAAAAAAACTATTAGATATAAGAAAAAACCACAGTTCATGGAATGCTAAGCTTTGTCTATAATCCAAAAAATAACCACTCACATATTTTACAGAAATTCTTATAAAAAATATTATTACAAAAATGTTTTACTCAAAATATATAATAAATAAATATCAAAACTTGTAATTATTTATTATGAGGTTATGTAAAATTTTTATTCTAAATAACTGCTTTACACAAATTCTTACGCATTTTTAACCATTGCAACGATTTATAAATATTTTTTGTTAGAATAAAAGTATGCTTATTTGAACAAATAAGTCTTTTTATTCAGTTTATAGAACTGGTAATTTTTAATCTATAAAGGTTTTAGTTATCGGTATTGCATATATTCACATTTTTTAAATACAAACAAAAATACATACTAAATACATACATAAAATAATTGATATTTTTCATAAAGCTGTAACAACCTTAAAGGACAAATTTTCTATACAAAACTGCATGTTAAGTATCCATTTCACATACTTTAAAATTCCCTGTTTCTTTTCTTCTTTCTTTGTAGAGGATTATATTGTAGCATTTAGTTTCTCTTTTATCGTAATCCATTCACGTTGACTTGAAAAAAGTATCTGACTGTAAACCCTTGAAAGGAATAAATGCGAATAGCACGTCAGAAAACCACTTTAATTTTCACTTTCACAATCTCAGAAATCCATGTAACACGTTAGAAGGAAGGCAAGTCTTGCCAGTTTGCTTTTCCCCTAGTCGGAAAATAAGCAGAACATCTGGCCTGACTCTTCCACAATTTACGCGCGTCCCGTCTGTGATCTGGCAAGTAAATTCGATTAAGGAATCACACTGAAATGCATTGCCGGAAACTTCGTCTCACTCTCTCGAAATCGATAGAGAGCTTTAGAAGTTACACACGTGATAGAACTAGTAGTTATCGCAGTGATTACTAGGATCCTATTCTATCAAATTAGAACTTATTTGTCTCACTGTCTGAGACGCAATTCCAAATGGTGCGGTGGAAATTAAATTTAACTGAAAAACATGACAATCATCATTATCATCAGTCCAGTGTTTGAAATGAAAAATAAGTAAAAAGGAATCAATTCGCGAACTTATTAATGGTAAGTTTTTTTGTACGGAGTTCTATATATTTATAAAGAGAAAAAAACAGTATTTTTTTTTAATATTGCTCATATCACTAGGTTATGGAATTGATAGTAATCTTGATATATAGTTCGATTACGGATTTGAATTGAAACACATTGAAAGAGAATTCTAGCTTACAGTTCATTTCATTACCTTGAGACTCATTTTTCGATGATTCTGATTGACTAAGAGGTTTGATCTGGAGGGATGAGCGCATTTCCTGGGTTTTTCTTCACTCCTTTACCCCGATCTCAGTAGCATTAGACACTTTTTTGTTGTTTTTTATGTGTATACACCTATCCCCCGATTTACACGGAAGATAGGTTCCTTAGAAAACCGTGTAAATTGAAATCGTTGATTCTTATACGTAAAACCGTGTAAATCGAAAACAAACTAAAATGTGCATAATTCAGTCATTTATTTCAACGTAAAATAAAACTAAATATATCTTAAAAACATAAAAATAGCTGTCTATTTATAAAATAACAAAAATATAAGGTATATTTATGTAATTTCAGCAAATTTTGCCGGATATTGTTGCGCTGCATCTGAATTAGCAGATGCTTGTTCACCCTTCAATCTTAGATTATGTAAAGAATGTCTTCATTTAAATCTTTCAAACCAACCATGGCTCGCAGAAAAAGAGACGTTCTTTTCAGATGAAGAAGTAGATGGTAACTGATTCTTAATTTTTTCATAAATCTTCAAAGGCTTATTTGTAATTGTATTGGTAAGATTTTGGCGCGGGCTCACCACGTTCGTCAACTATCCCGGATCTTCTCGTTCCGGGTCGGTGCAAATTTAAAAACCGTGTAAAAGTGAAATCGTGTAAACCGAGTGGCGTGTAAATCGGGGGATAGGTGTATAAGTGTCTTGTCGTTTCTGATTGTATTTCTTTATCGCAAATCAAAATTGCATATTAATTGCTTATACTGATCGTTCAAATAGCAAAAGAAACTTTCAGGAATAATATAAAGAATATATTATATAATATCATTTAATGTGATCCAGATTATCCGCCGGTGTTAATTTCAAAATAATCCGAGTTCACCTTATTGTTAAATGTAAATATTTTCACTTTTCATTCTTCCTCTTCCATCTATTTAGACTAAACATATCCTGATGCAAGCGCAAAACATGCACAATTGGCGTTAGAATCTGAGAAAGAACAGTTTATCATGAAATCAATCCATTTGAAGACTTTCCCATAAATGAACTAATAGCAATTGAAGTGATTATTGAGACTGTTCCGTCAAATTGGAGAGTAATTTTTTCACAATCTTGGCCATGCAATTGTAATGATTTGTCTAATGGACTGATGTGATATATGAGTATTTCCAAAACGTGTTACACTTTCAAGTAGGCTAAGGTTTGAAGCATTTACTTGTAAAATCTAAAAACCTGATATTTTCAGTTTCCTCGGATGTGCGATTTATCTCAGAAATATAAAATATATAACAAAGCGATTTTAATTTTGCAATAACAGTAAAATAATTTAAAATACAGTACTTATTAGACGAATGCACTTTATTTTGTACATGAAATATGAATACAAAATGAGCTGTAATTTATATGACAATAGCTGGAAATGAGCGAGGAAAATAAAAATCAAAAATAATCTAGTCTGTATATTTATTAAATAAAAAAATGAAGTTCTCCAAATTCTTTAAACTGCTAGTTTGGAACACAATATTTAATTACAGAAATGAATGAAATACAAAATTAGATAACTTAATATCCAAATAAAATAATTATGAATGACAGAAGAAATAGTTATATAAGATACTTATGAATGATGGAATAAATAATTATATAAATAATTATGAATGACAAAAGAAATAGAATCTTTAATGAGAAGGAAATAAAAAATAATTTGCATTATTTCTTGAATTTTAGGATAATTTAATATCTGTTATTATTTTAAAAGAACTATGTAGCAGTAATAAATATATGGACATCATTAAATTTTCTTATTGTGCTTATTACCCTTATCAGGGGAGATCCCAGATTAGGGTATGAGAAGCTTCCAGCATGATGGTTGTTTCTCGCTTCCGTGGCGGGCATAGTAATGGTGGGGATCTTATGGTGAGATGTGTCTTCTTCAGGAGAAATTGTGCATTACTCAGTGACGGACATTCAATTACCGTTTCCATTTTATTTCTGTCGTCACATTCAGGTCATTTAATCAAATCAGTATATCTTCGACTACAAAGAGTGTAACTCTAATGAATTTAGTTTAGCTATATTAACGTAACGTTATAAACCAACACTAGAGCTATTTTAAGACAGACCTCGAATTTTGAGCCGCGGTCAGATAAAGAGGGCGATACCCTTGAGCAACCCCCTCTCCAAATTTCCACATTGCACGAGTGGGAAGACGTTAGGGACAGATGCATTACACCAGACCTTCTGACACGTCTGTTTTCTTTGGAATAGGATCTCGAGTTTGAAACTCCTTGGCTTCAAAGTGGAAACCTTACCATAAGGCTCTGAGACCCATAAAACTCTAATACGATTATGTTTATCATAATGTCATCTAAATTATGATAAACATAAGTAGCAGTTATAAACAGTTACCAAGATGTTGCAAACTTTTAGTTATATTTGTAAGACAAGAATTTTAATAAAATATTTTGAATCTTCAAACTCCTATTAGCACAATTTACTTAAAGCTAAATTTATGCTGCAATTACTTAAATAGTTGTAGA
Source organism: Argiope trifasciata (assembly GCA_026543055.1). Classification (NCBI taxonomy): domain Eukaryota; kingdom Metazoa; phylum Arthropoda; class Arachnida; order Araneae; family Araneidae; genus Argiope; species Argiope trifasciata. The sequence continues at coordinate 825,754 of JAPMOQ010035568.1, read as the reverse complement.
ATCTGTATTTATATATTTCCTATAAAACACATGAATCATTTCAGAAATGAAAAAAAATTGCATTTCAGCTGGGTTTTTTTTTTTTTTTTTTCATCTTTTATATTTCCCAGTTTTCTTCAATGCATATTTTCAACAATCAACTCATTTGCGGGAAAACTTAGACAGTTTATTACAAAATTAAGAAAGATCCTTAACTTCCAAAAATTCAAACACCATGTAATTAATTAATCAATGCTCATGGGTATCCAATCACCTGGAAACGAATACACCATGCGCTTTAACTTTACCTAGATGAAGTCAATGAAAAAACAATGCTTCGATTCGACTTCAAAGTCACGCACGCTGGGAAAAGTCACGTAAATGCAAAAACAATGAAAGCACTAGAAAACTTCCATGCTTGCCAATCGCTATGAATTTCCCATGCCTTGCAAGATTTAGAAGGCTTTCTTTGGAAAGAAAGTTCAGTTAAGTAAAATCTAGATTTTATGTATAAGAGTTGAAATTAATATTACTCAGTCCTGAAAGTATTATAGAATTATCAAAAATTGCTAAGAATAGAGATTCTCAAATTTTGCTTAATTAGGGCAATGAAAAAAAATTAGATTTTATCAGGTTTAGCAGAAACTTAATTGAATTTAAATTTTTATGCATTTTCTTCAGTGGAGAAGCTCATTTTTTAACATTTTTCACATCACTTTTATAGTCAGTTTTGCTTAGTAAGGGTCAAGGGAAAATAAAATGAATGAAATTTTTATCATTCTTAACACAAAATAATTAAGTTTAAATTTTATGAGTTTTCTTCGTTGAGGAACTTCATTTTTTAAACATCATTTCGAATATAATATTAAGTTTCCTTCACAGAATTAAAATTCTACATTGTGGATATTTAAAAATATATAGGATATTCTAAGTAAGTGAAACAAGCGTTTATTTCCTTAATTATCGTAATAAGTTGAAGAGAGTGTTCTCTCTCGACTTATTTTTGTTAATTGAATTTTACCACCTCAATGCATAGTTGATATTATTATTTCTTTTGATATTAGATTTGTGATTAAAAATAAACCAATGAAACATACACAACAAATATCAAAGAAAATATTGTGAAAGCTGTTTAATCACATTAAAGTATATGCATGCTCTGTTTTTAGGTAACAAGTTGTCAAATTACATATTTCTATCTATAGATATTATATCTATTATAATGATGATGTCGTGTAAATTTTACCATGGAAAGAAGGTGCAGTAGCTTCTGACGATAAGACCCCGGAGCTACCGAGGGCAGAAGTTTGACTTCTAGCTCATATGAAGATGACACTCACAAACTCGCTTATATAGGGTTCGCCAAACAAACTTACTTATTGGACAGGTCAATATTAACAAAAGTACTTCAGTTATTATTTTAATATTTTTTATTTGAAAATACAATAGCTCAATTTTTTTCATACAGTTATAAAAATGATATTTGTTAAATGGTGATGCCCATTGCACATACACTGATTAAGTGGATTTTTGAAGTTTGTGTCCAGCATATCAGTCAGTATGTTAGCAATGGCGTGGCGAATGTTGCTCTTGAGGTGAGCTGTTGCCCATGGTCGATCGACATAAATCAGTAATTTTAAAGTGAGCCTCGTCACTGAAAAAAAAAAACGGCCGCGTCTTCGGGCAGGCTGTCAAGCAGCATTTCACATGCATTTTGGCAAGCAACAAAATAATGTTCAGTTGATTCTTGCACAACAGCCAATTTATAGGGATGAAATGAAAGGTATTGATGGAGAATTCGTCGAAGAAGTGGTATAAGAAATTCCCAGAGCAGCTGCGTATTTGTTAGCCGAACTTTGGGGAGAACGCAGAATTGACTGCCTCACTCTTTTGACATTTTCCGGAGTTCTGGTGGTCCGTTGATGGCCATTTCTGGGTTTAGCGACACTTCCGAAATGAGTTAACCCACGACAGAATCGAATTATGGCCAGGAATGGGTCAGGGAGAAGGAATTTCAAAGCGAGCGCGGAAGGCACATTGCGTAGCAACAATTGAGCGACAGTTAGAAAAGGAGCTCTCGACGGCGAAAGCCCGCTGCCCTCTAGACCAGAGCATGATGGCAACTGACTAGAAGGATAAACAATCTTGGGGATTTTCCCCTCCAGTAGCACTACCTATTATCTCTCTACCTACCCAACTCACTGCTCGAAAGTTTTTTCAAATAAGTAATAATAAGTCTCTGGTGCACCCTGTATAACCCCCTTTTTACAGGGGACCCTTTCACATACCTCACAGACAGAAAATAGGGTGAAGAATAACCATGCTTGAACCCGGAACACCCAGATCACGAGTAAGGCTCGTTAAATCTAGGCCAGAACGCCGACCTCTATTTTAATAATATCTACATATTCCTTTAAAAAAACTGTATTTCTAACTATTTTTATAAGGGAAAGAGATTTCAGTAATGCTGCAAAAATATTTATATTCAAAATTCAATACATTTACTTTTCAACTGAAAGATATTTTTACTATGAAAATTCGAACAATTGAACAATTGAGAACTGAAAATATCTTTATGTAACACATCAATGAGTTAAATTTCAGAATAAAAAAAATTATGAATCAATATTTATTGATTTCTGATTATTTCTTTGACGATAATCAGTTGATTTCAAGAAATTTTTAAGTGAATGAAAATAAAAAGGTGTATTGGGTGTTTCTTTTATGCAGAAAAAATCGGTATTTGCTTTATACATAGGAGTAAACATTGAAAATAGAAAAGAGTGGAAACTTTGATTTTTATAGCTTGATATTTACTCCGCTGTTTCATCCAAAGACAGTGGAATAAGAAAGCACTATGAATGGGGGTTTTATAGATTAGAGGTGATTTACTGTTAATAAGAGTTTTAATAGATGTAGAATGAGATATTTCAATTTTTCTATAGTACATTCTGGATATAAAAAATGGATCTCAAAATAATTATGTCTCTAATAAATGATAACTAGATGAAAGTGAAAAGGAAATTTTAATATTTTTCTGTTTTTATTGCCTTGAATTGTGGAGTAGAAACAATTTTTAAAGGCAAGTGCAAAAAAAAAAAGAATCCCCGAATTCCAAAGCATTTAAATTGCTCTTTGCAAGGATTTTTGTTGTTGTTTATTTTATTATTTTAAGCCAAAAATTTGAGAAGTAACAAAAATGATTTTTAATCCTCTTTAAATTTTAAATATTTTAATTCTGTTAATAATTGCATTATAATTATTTTGCTTATATGTCATTCATATATGGAGTCAAAAAAAGGCATACGAAGGAGATAAGAGAAAAATACAATTCAATAAGCCAAGCTGTTGTTTATCAAATTTGTTTACGCTTTTCTAAGGAGCGAGAATCAGTATTTGCTTCGTCATCTTAAATCAAACAGTGAAAATGAAAAAGAAAACGAAATTGATTTTTATATGCCGCTATTTACTCTTCAACCTCAATCAAGGACAGCTGTGTGAGATAGTTCATAAAGAACCATGAACTGGTTTTTATTAAAGTTATTGATGAACGACAAAGACGCTCCAATTTTTGATTGGGAACTTTCGAAACTATGCTAGATGTTTCCTGACGTGAAAGATAAACACGGTCCATTTCTATATATGAACTTCAATAACAAGTATTATGATCAATTTTTCTTTCATAATAAAATACTCACTCTTTCATTATAATTACGCAAAATAAACTTGAACACAGTACAAAAAAAGTTTAAACTATTTCTAATAAGTATTATCAGACAACACTCCTCGTACAGAATATTTCTTTCTTTCTTTTTGTTTCTTTAAAAAAAGAAAGGTTAAATTCTGGAAATTTCCATGGTATGCAAAAACAGAAATAAATTATTATTTTAAATAGATAGTAAACAGAATTTTTGATATAATTGTTATTAATGTTTAAGTGTTTAATATAAAATAATACTGGAACTAATGTATTAAAATTACTTGTTTATAACTGGGACACTAAAAGGGAGTGAGGTCTTCGAGACGGCGGTAAAAGAAATAGCTAAATTATTTTAAAATTTTTCCTCTTAAACCAGTTGAAAAAGTGCAAAGGTATTGAAGACTACGGAATAGGAAGCTAAAAGGTCAATTCATTCAACTGAGTTAAAAATAAAATGGGATGATCGAAAGTCCATCCATAGCGGTCTCATAGACCGCATGTCCCTAGTTATGGGTTAAATAAAAATTTTAAATGCAATGAATTTTTGATACACCATGAAACTTATTAATAAAGTGGTTTTCTTCAATAAATTATTCATACACATCGTTCATCTTATCAAAAAGTTTAAATTTAGGATTCATCTATTCTTTTCAAACTGTATTCCCTTTCAGTTGTAAATCAAACCAGTAAGAGTGGTTTCCAAACACTTTCTTGCACATTTCCTAGTAAATGTGCTTCTGTATTATTAACCGTACGCAGTTGGTATATAATTGTAACAAAAACGTCTTTGGTCGG
>JAPMOQ010035568.1:777348-821270 GCA_026543055.1 Argiope trifasciata | reverse complement strand
GTCGGCAATATTTAGTGATTAATGCCTTTGTTGCAATCAACGCACAAGTACCAGAAAATCGAACTTATATTTTATACACCTTTTGTCCTACTGATTAAAATCAAAATGTGGATCAGAGTTATAAGTGTATTCACAAAATCATCTTCCAAATGTCATAAATTTAACCCCCTGAATGTTTGAATTATTGAGTTCATTTACATGGTTGTGTAAGTACTTACCTACAGACAATCAATTTTTTGGAAAAGATCTCAAAATTTGACACATATCTACACTTTAGATGTTAAATCTGTGTACCAAATCTTATCTATCTAGATCTCTTTGTTTCAACAATCATTTTGTCAGTTTATATTCGAAAAGCCGGACTGACAGACTTTACTTGAATATATTTCGTTCAAATTTAAAATAAAATCTATATATCAAATTATATCAGTCTAGTTCAAACCGTTTGTGTGTGTGTGTGTGTGTTTTAAAAGCAAATAGCCATATTTTTTTAATTCTAAATCGTGGATGTCTAAAATGGGAAGATTAATCAAGATTTCGGGTTTGAATTTTTTGATGATTTCAATACATTGCCCTCGTAAACGGGAAGAGAAATTATGAAAGGAATTCTACAATACCAACCATTTAGAGATAACATCTTCTCTGGTTTAAAAATAATTGCTTAAGCAAATTTTAATGAACTGTTTCGGATTTTTATAGCACTCTAAATCAACTCTACAAAAAATGCTTCTGAAAGAAAATAAAGTTGTTGAGATTCCGAAGTAACTAACAAATTAACATGTTATGCTAAGTGAAAATGTGCACTATGAAGTACATTGTTATATGCCTTTATATAATATTGCATTATATAATTATTAAGAAATCTATGTATGCTACTAAGGTAAACTTTTATAAATGATGTGGTTTGGAGACAGTATAAGATCCCCATGAATCCATCATACTATGTGATATCGCCCTGATGTTGTTCAATGCTCTGAAAATATTGTTAACTGTTCCGACCTGTTCTGAAAATACGTATATAAATTGTATCGCAATTTAGCAATGACGAGTATATTCGTCAAGCACAGAATATGTGTAATGCAAAATTATATTGTAATAAAATTTCTTTTAGTTTTCTTTTTATTTCACTAATCACATTTATTTTACTTACTTAAACTTTCATACATTTTTTGCATATAAAGAATAGAAACAAAAATATAATTTCTCATTTTAATTAACCGTTAGAGAATGTTATTGAGCAAAGTTTGTTACAACGCATAATAATGTTTTATTTGTTCCTTTGATTTAGACTTGGTCTCAAAATATTTTTAAAATCTTGAAATAGACGAATATGTTTTAGTTTTTACTAAAAATTATAATTTAAACTACAAATTATCGCTTCTATCTACTCCTGACGAATAATCTCATCATAACACAACATGTTGGACTTTTTCTAAGACGAATATATTCGTCAAAAGTAGTTAAATGGTTAAAATATGATTGCACTATTGTACAGTTTCTTGTGCTATTGGGGATACATTAATGGGGATACTGCTAATTACTTCATTTCTGTTTTTGTCTGATAAAAAATAGCCCCCATATGTAAAACATACAAAAAAATTGATGGGAAATTTTTAACAATAACTGAAAAATATATCAACTGTGATTAAATTATAGATCAAGAAATAGCTTTCTTAATATCAAGAAATATATATATAACCAATCTTTACCGATATTAAAAGAATCGCTTCGTACCATCCCCAAGAACTAGTACAGACCAAAACAAATAACCGAATAATCGATTTATCATACCTCCCGTCACAGGAGACATCTATTTTAATAAAATCCCCCTGCGGTGAGGTCAAATACATGTCTAAGCAAACAAGCATAAAGTGAAATGCTTTGAAATTTGCGAAAGGCGGCGTCGACAAATAGCGTAATTGGTTCGAAGGCTGCGAATGCAGCCCTTGACGAAAACATTGTCTAACGCATTTCTGTACGCTAGAAGTGCGAGCTTTTGTTTACCAAATATCGATGCGTGCCACCTTTATTGGGAAAATATGTGAAGCGTACACGCATTGACAACGGCAGCATCTGCAGTTTAGCATATTTTTCCAATAAAATGTGTTTATCTGTGGATAATATCTTGTTCTCTCGAAATGCAATCATAATTTGGCGCTCACACTGCTGAAATAAGAACCCAGAGAACCTATATCGATTTCTTCGCAGCCATTTCCTATGGGCTTATCATGGGTATTATTGTTTTTATTGCTGTTTTGTCGGATAATGGGGGAGTCCTGCCTTGCTGCTTAAATAACAATTACGAGAAAGATATTTTATAGCAAAAGAGGAAAAAAGCGCGAAATTCCCTTTGTTAATACTTCGATCCCCCCTATCAAATTTCAGACGGAAACATATGTTTCTTTTGTATTTCCGAGTGTCTACGGACGGGTGAAAAAGACGATAAAACGAGCGTATTAAGAAGTAAACTCCAAGAAACGAGTGGGTCCAAAGAAACATCATAAAAACCGATCGCTTCTTTTTAAATGGACAAAACTCTCCCCAGCAAGAAAAAGCAACTTGCATTTCACGAAGAAACCTTTCAAAGAATAAAAAAAAAACACTGCAAACATAAAAGAAAAACGGCGGTCATATAAGAGCTGAAACTTTCTCTAGTACTCTGAGAGTAATAATTTCCTACACATCAACCTGATACAAACCTGCTATCGAAGTAAAGCAATGTTCCTAAAAGGCCATACTGCCCTAGTGACGCAACGCTACCTTACGGGAGCAGTAAACCGATGATTTAGTAGCAAAGATAGAAATAGGATTTAAAGGACGGGAGATGTGAAATTCTGTGACAACTAAAGGAAAAAGGCCGCAGATGCAAATGCAGCATTTCATAAAGCAAACTACATGTTTTGCCGATAACTTCCAGCCTCATTTAATTCTTATATACACTCCGAGAAGAATATCGATGTATGATTTAGCCGAGTCATTTTGGGGAGTCATGACTTTACTAGTGGCTGAGATTTGCTTTGCAAAAAACAGAAGGGGCCAACTAAAAATTCAAATTCTTTTTATACATTACAGTATCGACAAAAATTTTAGACGGATGTATTTTTTTTTTTGCGAATGATTTTTAATTCACATAAAAATCAAAAGAAATAAGTTTTAAATATGCTGAATATCTGTACATTTTTAAAATTAAATTCTATTTCACAAAACTAGTAAAAAAATTACAAACATTTCTTGTTGAGATTACTGGTATAGCTGTTTAAAAAATTTAAGTAAAATAGCAATTAATTAATGAATAATTAACAATAATATAATTATTAAATAATACTAATTATTACTTAAATATTACCTGATTAACTACTGTTAGGTTATTAATTTTGTCTGCTTTTGTCCTGTTTGCATTCTCTCAATCGTTCGCAATTCTTTTGGCAAATACCCTAAAAATGGTATGCATCATACCATATCAATAACGAAATTAATATCTGAATTACCCATTACTCGTCTTCTCTACAAGTGTCGAGAAAGAAAGAAAAATTTGTCATATTTCTGAGCAGAGATGGTGAATCAGTTTGGAGTATGTCCTGAAGACAATGATATTGAAGAATTAACTTCGGTTGTGGGTATTTTTTTGAGAGGGGGGGATGGCGGATTTTACTTGACACTTTTCTTTTGTCGTTTCTTTAATGTTTTCAGCCAGTGTATATTTATGATTTTGCACAATATTTTTAATTCTAAAATTATTTTGAATAGCTTATATATCAACTGTAACAATTCCTCAAACAATTTATCTGTTTTTAAAGAGTAAATGAAAAAATATGATCTCAATAATCTTGAAAATATTTAAACAAATATGTTCTAATTGTTGAAAATTAGATAAAGGGCTGAATGAAATTTAATTAAAGTAAGTGTTCTCTCTTCTTATGAAAAAAAAAAACAAAAAGTTAGTAGAAAAATGTGGTTTTCATTAATCATGTTAATTCAGCTTCAGTTTCTCTAAAGATATCTATTCAAGTTGTTTCTAATGCAATTTAACTTAGCGAAGAAAGTGGTTTGAGACATGCCTAAATTAACCTTCCAGTGGACGCGGCCGTCATACCAACATGAAAGGTCTCGCGTATTTCCCACATACGCTACAGTAAATTGTAAATTTTTAAAAGCGTAACTATTAAAATTATATTGTAAATAGCTTAGAATCAATAACCACAATTACTTTAAACATTTTTTACTTAAAAAGAAGCAGAAACAATATAAACATAGATTGTAATAACAATATAAAATAACCACAGGTTAACTGATTTGATTTAAAAATAATATAAATGAAATTGACGATATTGTGACAGAACAATTTGTATATAAAATATAGAAGTGCAAAAGTACAGAATTTATGTATAAAACGGAAAAAGTAATTGAAAGTTAGATATGAAAAGGATGAAAATAGTTTCATTGTTATTTCATTGCAGCGTTGCAATTTGTGCAAATGTGCTTTGTGTGCTCCAAACATATAAATTTCTGTCAAATCTTATAACTGAACCTCGTGATTCTAGTCCACTTTTCTTTTTGGCAGAATTTTTTATCCTGATGTCGCATCTTCCACTTCTTCAATGCCTAGTTCGGCTTTTCTCTTTAAAATCTTTAATTTTAGCTCATCTTTTAGAGATGTGGGAGCTGTTTTCAACATTTTCCTTCGTAAGTGTATTTGCCAGCTGTCGCCAGTCTAAAACAATACGGATTTATTTGTAAAATCATACAAAGTCAGACGTGAAAAAAAATAACATGAACGGTCACGCGTATCTCTAAAATACAAATATCTGATAGGCAGAGACCTATTAACGCCACAAACTTATGACGACAACTGAAAGTAGGTCAAAGGGAGGGGGATAAATAGCTGAGGTCAGGCGTTCCCAGTGCCACCAGATCTAAAGTTATAAAACGATATTCATCTCTAGTGTATCTCTCACATACGCGCTCCCGCTGGAAGGTTAATAAAATTTAAAAAAAAAAAAACTTTTGGCAGAAAAATATGAGGGATACAATTTTTTATATGGTTAAATAGATAATAATATTTGACTTTTTTAGTTAACAAAAATAATTGGTTAACATTATATTAAAATTTTCTAAATATCATGATGAAAAATAGCAAGAAAATCCAGTAAACGAGGGCAATTGGGATATCGCATGGACAGCATGTCGAGCAATATACTTGTTAATCAAATGATCTGCTTCGAGATAATTGGACAGTTCATATACACGATTTTATTTAATACGTTGATAAATAAAATGAGCACTAATCTGTAAAAAAAGATCAGATTTCTCCTTTATTTTATATTGCAAATTTCTTTCCTATTTTTCTTTTTTTTTTTTCAGATAAATCTAAAGATGGCAAACTCTCTAAATTGCACAAAATTTAATATCATTTCAATAAGTATTTCTCAATACATTAGAACACATTCAAACTTTGGACATCAGCTTTATTAGAATTATATAAATTGCTTATACATTTTTTTTTTTTTTTTTTTTTTTGCTTAAATATATTTTCTTTCGCTTTGTCATATTAGTTATGGTATTTTTTTTAACGTACTACAAACGAATGGTCAGTTTTGTGAAATTTTGAGTACATAAAATATAAAATAACAAAATGAATATCTATGTAAAGTAATAAGATTCATTTCGAATTCTAAAAATTATTTAAATGCAAATTATTTTTATAATATAACATTTAAAAGCAAAAATGATTCCAGAATAATGTTATTTATTAAAAAAATCCGTACATCTCATAAATTTTAAATATAAAAATCATTTTTCAAAAAATGGAACCTCTTCATGTCATCATTCAATATAATTTAAATTCAAATAATTAACATTTTCTGTAATGTTCCTATTTTGAAAAACACACTAACCGATTACACTAAAAAATACACCGAAGAATGTGATTAATTTATTGAAGTATTAAGGCTAACCTCAAAAAAAATTGTCGGTGGAAAAACACATTAATAAAATTCTCGACATCAGGGAATTTAAACTATTTTAGAAAAATTTTATTTTAGAGTTAGAACAATTTTCCTCATATTATAATTTAGCCCTCACGCAAACAATCCCAAATGATACAGGCACTGTCATGGCGTGTTTTAAAATTCCCATTCAAGGCACGTACAACGCTTAATCCTGCCAGTAATAATCCTCACTTCAAAAGAAGGCACACTTACTGAAGTAGCTCTGCGAACATTAGTCGCATGTTCTCAAGTAAAATTGCATTTAATTCCTGAAGTTTGAAAGAATCACGAGGAGAGGGTGTTGAGAAATTTTCTAGAAGGTGATAGAGGAAAGCACTAACACTGCACACAGACCCTGAATTAAATACGATGACAGAGATCCAAAATTAAAGGGTCTGAAATATGCGAATGAATTATGCAGATCAGACTATTGCGTTTCTAATGCATCTCTCAACTGCACGCTGCCTGCTCTGCATGATTCATATTTCCCAAACAGCAGCTTTTGTTATTCTTTTTGGCGATGGAAAAAAAGAAGGTACAAATTGCGTAGTGCATTTCCCCACCACCTGTAGATGGATTTACGAATTTGCAATTCATTAAGTTATTCAGACTCGAGAAGGGAGGATATGTTTCAAACATTAGAGATGATCGTAAGAATATATTTGCGGTGTGATTTAAAATAATTTATATATGTTTGTGAGAATGAATATTTGTGTTTTCTTTATATGTGTCTGGCTTACTAAAATGTAATTTATTAAGGTTTCAGTGGAACTAGTTACTTATTTTAAATATTTGAAAGTGCATTCTTAAAATAGTATTGCTTAAACTATATATTCTATGATGTATTTGGAATTTAAATAATTCAAAATAATTAAATTGATATCTGAAATTATATATATATATATATATATATAATGACAGGACCAGTTGAAATTTTGTAAAGTGTAATTTTTGTCTTATACTTTATTAAATTTTATTGCGCACTTTCAAAGATGGAATATTGTACTTGATTTCCCTTTTTGATCTATTAAAATTCAGAAATGTTTTGCAGTAGGCTATTCTTGTTGAAAATGAGTTGAATGTTATATGCTTTTTGAATGTTCTATGAACTTAATTATTAGTTAATTTATTGAAGGTGCAGCTTTAAAATAGCATTTCGTATATTCGCAACTGTATGATACAGAGGAAATGTAAATAATTCATAATACTAAAACGGTTGTTGGAAATTATTTTTACATAATTACAGCACTATTTGAAATTTTGTAAATCGTTGTGATTTTCCTGTGCTTTTTTATTAAAATAATTTTATTTCGTGCTTTCAAATATGAAAATTTGTACACAAATTTTTCACTCCCATTTGGATCTACTACAAACTAAGAAACTTTGCACAGTTGGATATTCTTGTTGAAATGAATTGAATATTATATTATCGATTAATTGATTGAAATTGCAGTATTAAATTAGCATTACTAAAACTATATAATCTACAATGTATTTTTATTTAAATAATTTAGAATAATAAAACGGATGTTTAAATTTTTTTATGTATAATTACAGAACCAGCTGAAATTTTGTAAAATGTTGTGATTTTTTTAATCCTGCTTTTTTATTAAATTAATTTTTTTAATGTTTTTGATGATGGGATGTTGCAATCGATTTTTCTCATCTCCTTTTTGATCTGTTAAAACTAAGGAATTTTTAACAGTTGGCTATTCTTGTTGAAACTTAATTGAATGTTATTTGAACTTAATTATTAGTTAATTGATTGAAAGTGCAAGATTAAAATAGCAATGCTTAAAATATATATAATCTATGATGTGCTTGAATTTTAAATAATTCAAAATAATAAAACGGATGTTTGATTATTTTTTTTGTATAAAACAGCACCAGTTGAAATTTTGTAAAATGTGGCGATTATTTTATCATGTTATTTTTAAGAAAAGAATTTTATTTCATGTTTGTAATGACGAAATATTGCAATCAATTTTTCATCTATTAAAACTCGGAAATTTCATATAATTGCTTATTCTTGTTGAAAACACAATTATTTTATTGTTATTTGAACTTAATTATCAGCTATTTGACTAACTTTATTTAAGTTTCGAATCAATATGACCGAAACAATTTAGTGTCGAATTTGATAAATTATCCATTGTATCATTTCACAATATTTATAATAATGTATTTTTAATTATTGAATTTGTTTTATTTTGACTTATTTATTTATTTGCTTTAATTTGAATATACAGGGTGGCCATAATTACTCTGACAGTGTTCTGTAGTACGATCTATTTGTGAGAATGACGCTACATTTTGTAGGAAGATTAAACAAAACAGGGGACAAAAAAATCGGCAAAAAAAAGTTCCAAAAGTCACCGCTAGGGGAATATGTGGCGTTGTGTCATGGAAAATAGAGTGTTAACAAATGCAGATCAATACGGAAATAAAATTACCTCTTATTTTGCACTTTCAAATCATGTTCAATGTGGCTGCCGTGTTTGTCGATGATACATTATCCTTCAACTTAGCCAGGTCCTGAAAAACTCCTTAATAGACCTTGGACTTTAAGTAACGCAATAGCCAGAAATCGCATGGGGTAAGATCAGGGTGAGATCAGATATTCCCCTAGTGGTGACTTTTGGAACTATTTTTTTTCGCGGAATCCTTCGTCCCCTGTCATGTTTAATCTTCCTACAATATTTGGAGTCATTCTCGCAAATAGATCGCGCTACAGAACACAGTAAGCACTGTCAATTTAATTATGGCCACCCTGTATTTATTTTATCTCATTTTTAATTCTATATGAGAAGAACAACCTAAGGTTGAACCAACTTTTCAACATTTCGCAATATTTGTAATAATATGTTTTGAAATATTAGCTGATAGTTAGAAAATAATTTAAAAAAAGTTTATAAAAGAATGTTTTTTTTAATTTATTAAAAGTTAGATTTTTTTACTTTCGACTAAAATATGAAGATCAAAAGGAAAATCATTCAAATGCAAGAATATTAATTCAAAATGAACAACAAAATAAACATTTCAGAGCTTGAAAAGCTAAAATTTCCTCATAAATGCAATTTAAAATTCAATTTGGGGATTTTAAAATTAATATTTACGGTAAATAATTATAAAATGTTATTAAAATGTATAAAATCATAAAATTTCTTATAAAATACGCTTTTATCAGCGCACTAAAGAATAAATAAGTTTTTATTTTATTTATTTATTTATTACCAAAGACCCAGACATCAAAACATAATAGAAAATATAAAGGATACCGAGTGCAATATCACAAAGAAAATAATCCTCATTGAATATGAAAAGAAAGAACATTATTAATTATTCATTAAACATTAAATAATATTAAAATTCAGTTTTCTTAGATCATTTTCAAGAGCGCATTACATTTATATAATTTTGTTTTCAAATCTAAATCCTTTTGCTACTTTTTAATACAATAATATAGGGTTCTTCTTCAAAATGCCTCTTTTAATTTTTATTTTTTATTAGCATTTAATGTAGCATTAATGTAATGTAGCATAATTTATGTAGCATTTAAAAAAATTATAAAATAAGATAGCTTTGAAAAATGCTAATCTCATAAATAATTAATTGTTTTATTAGGCGTCATTGAAAATAGTTTACAAATATTTTATATTGAAAATGCTAGAATAACAAAACATTTGGTTAGGGACGAAAGAGTAGTCAATAATTTAAAATACTCTTTAATATTCTGAGAGTAAGGAAAATAATTCATATGGTTTGGCATATAACGATTAAGTTTTTATAAATTGAAATACTAATGACATGTTATGTATAAAATATTTATTCATCAGCTTGTTTTTATATATTTGTTGTTAGTTATCGCCATCACAAACGGTAACACAAAATGCATCATTTAATTTACATACAATATTGTTTAGTTTTTGCATTGAAAGACAGCGTTTTGCTGGATATTTTTTATATTACTTTTAAATATCTTTTACATTTTTCTTCTCATGTGACTGCAATCTTAGTTTGTATTTTAATTTTATTCCTTACATTTCACTCCTATTTAGTCTTTTTTCATATTCTTAAATTGTGGTACAAGAAATACAATTCATATTTGACTAATAGTTAACATTGAAACGGAAAGTATCAACTTTTTTAGTTGTTCTTTTTAATTCTTCTTAATTAATGAAATTTCCAAATTGTTTTAGTTGCTTATTCATTATTTCTAAAAAATTATATTTTCTATTTACAATGAGTGTGTAAATGAGAGAGGAATAATGCATATGTGTGTCAGTAAAAATATTTTTATAAATCGTTCATATTATTTATCTCTTTTGAGAAATAAAATTTATTTTATATGCTCTTAAACAGCATTATTTAAAAACCCACGTTATTAAACCCACATTATTAAAACCCACTGTATGGTACTACATCACCAATTTAATAAATGTAATCAGGATTTTAAAAATTGGCTTTTCTCCAAGTTGCACGAATGTGGATGCGTTTCCTTTGAAAACCCTCCAAGGAAGCTATTTATTTCAAGTCATTTTAATCAGCAAATCATGCATAACTTTCCTCATATTAAGGGTTATTAAGGTATGAATTTGACTATATAGGTTAGAATAAATGATATTAAAATCATTGCAGACATAAATTTCAGAAAACACTTATCAGACACATGTCAGTCTTAAATAGTTATTCATTAATACGAACTGATGAGTTTATCAAAATTAGATTTATATTTCACATCTCTGAGTCCCCAAAAAATAAAAATATTATTTTTGTAACTTTTAAAAATATGCGTTGGTTTGTTTGTTTTTTTAAAAAATAAGATATTTTGGATATCAAAAAAGTAAACAGTTGAAAACTAAATAAAACTTTATATATATTCTTAATTTTCAATCTCACTGTATTATGCTACCATTTATATTTCAGTCACTCAATCATAATATCGAAGGCCGCAATTCCCTCCACATAATCATGGATGAAAAATAATAATAATAAACGAGCTTCTTTTCTAAAATCTGCTCTTTTTCTATTCCGCAATGCTTTTTCGCATCAAAGAAGCTCAATACTAGGTGAATTTTTGAGCTCAAAAGAGAGAAAAAAATAATGTATCGATGATTTTTATTTTGCAGTCTCACCAGTGTATCGCCTTCCATACGTGCATGGCATTTTAAGGGACCAAAGAAACTTGTTATAAAGCCGGACACGGTCTTGCCATGAATGAAACTTTGACAGTTTTGACACATAAAATGATCGTTTAAAAATCTAGAATTACAGTCAAGTGTAAGAGTCGATAAGAAGATATTTTCTCCCTAAGTTTCTCGCCCTTTATTTCTTCCCTCGCGATCAGTGGAAAGAAAGAAATCTGATACAGGAAAGGGGAATTATTTTTCGTTTATGAAACTGGAGGGCGGTGCGAAGCACTCATGCGTTAGAGTAATAGACGGGGATAGAAACTAAATGCTTGGCCGTTAAATTTACTCTCACCGAATTACGAAAGATCTATGGATCTCAAAATGTTATCTGTTGATTTGGGAATAAAAACTACATTTGTTCAGCAGCAGTATTATAGATACTTTTTACCAACATATGGGAAAAGTATTTTAAAGCACTAGCTCGATAATAATTCTTTAAAACAGCATTTCTGAACCCACGAACATATGTTTGGGATCTTTCTTATCCCGCCATTTCTGCTCTAAGAAACACAGTAAAATATTAGTATTGTTTTTAAATTCGTGTTAATAGGCCCTGTATCTTCATAAGTCTTCCAAAAGGGGGGAATAAGGGTAGAAGGTACAGACAAATGGGCGATTCATATTTTGTTACTGGGAAGTGGGGATCGTGTAAGAATTAGATTCATCAGCTGAATGTATCAGTATTTTAGATTTGCTTTAGAAACTGGCTATGCCAGAATAAAAAGCGAGCATTAGAGTATGAGAGATCTAGTATTTCCTTGTATGACTTAGACTTTTTCTAATGTGTGTGCCTTTGTTCTTTTCCTCAACTTGAAAGTAAAGCAAGAAAAATATCGGAGATTTAACTGAAGAACAATTTTAGTCTGGAAATAAAAGACGCTTAGAATTATTTTTAAGAGTGAATTGGAAAAGGATCGCCTAGTGGTAAGTCACCCTATTAGAAACTTCAAAAACAAAAGTAATTCAGCCATATTAGCTCAACTTTGTATTATTAAAATTTCTACTGTTGCTATTTTTGTCTACTACATTTATATCTGAAATACGATTTATCTGGAAGAAAAAAATTTTCATATACTAAAGGCAACATAATTTTTTATATCAGCATTAAAAACTTAGGAGTGTTCAAATTACCATGCACTTTGATTATTGTGATTAAACATGTAAATGCGCTAATAATTTTTGTTTAACTGAGTTTCTCTAACCTTAATTTAATTTTATATAAGATTTTTGATACCAAGGATACAAAACAGCTTTCGTATCTGGAATTATCAGCTCTGATTCTTCAGGATTAATAAGTAATTCACTAAATTATTTCAATTTGCGATACTTTAAATGAAATATTTCAAATCTCGTGTATCCATATTTCTGTTTAGGCAGCTATTATATTTTCTTACATTCTCACCAAATTTAAAATCGTTAAAACACCTTTTAACTTCAGATATATTATAATTAGACTGAAGAGTAAATTTATCAGCAAAATGATGAGAGTTCAGACTCTTAAGTTTTGCACAGAAAGAGGTAAAGGACTTAATGATTAAATCAAATCGATAAAACATTATTACTTTGATATTATCTGTTCAAATTCATATTTAGAAAAAGTACCCAAATGGTTTATCATCTGCAATACATAAAAGAAAAAAGGATTAAATACGTCATTTATTTTATTTTATTATTGTTATTACTTATTTTTTAATTTCAATTTAATTAATTAATTAATTTTATTTTAAGTTCATTCTATTTTTTGTGTATTTATTTTTCAAATTACATTCATTTATTTATCACATGCTAAAAACGCAGTTTCCAAAACAATTTACTTTACAGGTAAAATTCTACGAACCTACAAATTCTGAAAATTACCGAAAATCATTTTCAACATGTATCCTTAAACGATTGACATTTTATCTTCACAGAAAAATGGAATAAAAATAATAATACTGTGTCTATAGTTGTATGATAAACATTTTTTTTGTTTCAAAAATTTTTTAACGTATTCAAGAGAATAACCAGGTGAAAATTCTACCGTTAATGAAGTGGTCTATTATAATACATTTCCTTTCATTTTATAAGCATTAAACTGCAAATGAATTTATATTAATCATTGATACAATATAACTTTCATCATGCTCAAATCTGAAACTCATGAGACTGGCATATTTTTTACACAATGAGTAATCATTCAAGTCATCATTATTCATACGATGGATATATCACATTTCATTCTTAGCATTTAGAAACTAAAACTTTTATATCTTTACGTAACTTGAGAAATATTTCAGATGCAAAGTTCTCCACTTGATTATCTTCTGAATGATTTGAGAAAATGCGACTGTCCATTAACTAATTAGTTTTCAAATGCTGTTACTGGCGAATAAACACTGCCGCTGGCTAAAAGAATAAGGAAGCTGATTCTTGAGCATATTTGTTAACCATTGAGACCCGAAAGTGTGCTTTGAGTCTTTTAAAGCTACATTTTGTCAATTTTAGATCAAAGTGAATGCTATAATATGTTATGCCTTTGAAAATACACTAAAAGATCCAATATTTTATAACCCCTTTTTGAAACTAAATGGTGATATGGTATCATGAATTCATATAAAAGGGTGAAAACATTCTGAATGGTTCTCGCACAGGCACGAAAAATTTCGTATCATGCATGAGATGAATTTACAATTCTCATAACATTTTATACTTTTCTATTCTTTTGAAAAACAAATACACATACATGCAGTTTATAGTGGAGTTGACAGATTAAAACCAGCGACATATTTAAGGATATTAGTATTTATAAATCAGAGACCTTGAATCATTTGAATATACTGATATTTATTCCATAATGAATTCATATAACATGATCCAATAAGTGTGCTATGCACTGTACTTTACATTAACTTTGTTTTCTTTGGAAGTTATAGCGGAAACCCCGAAAAACAAAGAAATAAAATCAATATAGAATATAGCTTGATCTAAAGAAATTAAATAATTTAATTCTTCTGACAGAATTTGGGTATTAAAAGTAATCAACTTACTCTCCCTCATTCGACAGTATGATGCTCACAAAGTTTGAAATGAGAAATTGAATGCTGATTTAAATTTAATATATTCCATACATTTTTAGAACGAGTATTGGAAGTGAAATAAGAATGAATGAGACTAACCGAATCTAGAAAAAAGTTCCAAATTTTAATTGTGTTTGAAAGTTCATTTTTAAATAGGAATCAAGTAATATTTTTAATACTGTGTAATTTTAAGCTTTTTTTTAATTCGCATTTTTAGGTCAAAATTAGGTCGCATTAATTTTAAAAAAATACAAAAAAATACTCACAGTATGAATCTCAGTTACACTGACCCTCTGAAGAGGAAATATCATCTAAAATATCTTTTTTTCTGAATATCTCCTCAAAAGTTCCTCCCATACTTTCGATTAATCTTATCATGCTAGAGACCCTCTTAAATGGCAATGGCGCAATATCGTTATGAAATATTAACTTTTGGAGGGAATTAATCATTTTTACTGAATTTATGTTGTCATCCTTGGTGAGATATTTGGCGATTAAAGGGTTCATAGTATCCACAAAAAATGGAATTTCTGTTTTAGATACATTTTTACAACCAATTGAAAAACAATTTCACACAAAATTGCGCTTTAGTCACAAAATCCAAAATCAAGTTTGATATATTGGGTCGTTCGGAAAGTAATTTCGTTTTTTCCTGACAAAGGATTTAATTGCATTTTTCGCACCCAATTTCATACTTAAACCGCAGAATCATTTTATGTTTTAAGAGCTGATATAGCAAGGCTTGAGTGTGAAAAAGTGCAGCTGATTCTTCGCAGTAGTTTTTGGATGGTGCCCTTTTAAATATGGAGAGCAATAAACAGCATTTTCGTCATTTTTTTTCTTTTTTGCTATAAAAGGTAAAAATGCTGTTCAAGCCAGAAATAAATTAGCCAATATGTGTGGAGAAGATGTGTTAACAGTACATCAGTACCAGAACTGATTTGCAAAATTTTTCCTTCAAATGAGGAGGCCAAAAACCACCTCGATCAGTTTTTTTTACAGCAAAGACCAAAACTTTTATGAGCGTGTAATCATGTTACTACCAAAAATATGGCAAAAGGTATTAGACCAGAATGGCAATTTTATAATTTAATAAATAATTTATTCATTAAACGAAAATTTCTTTTAATTTTGACAAAAAAATACGAAATTACTTTCCGAACAACCCAATATTTAAATCATTGGGTTTTTGATATTGAATTTACTTGTTTCCTAAAAGTACAGATGGACAAACAGTCAACCCTTTGTTGTAATTTGCTCAAAATTTTATAAGTATCTCCATTATAGATATTATATACACGCACCTACATTTATCCATATAGCTCTCTCCATTTTGTATTTATCTAGTTAGCTTATATTCGAAAAGTCAGACAAACGAACTTCCTTTGATTGCATTTTACTGAAAATTTGATTGAAATCTGCGAATTTCGTGAGGAGGCCGTATACTGAATTTCAAACATCTAGCTCAAAACTTTTTTTGTGTTATCTTTGTTGCAGACTAACATTTTCATAAAATGACTTTTTTTTTAAATTCAGGGAGGTCTAAGACGTGGAGATTCCTCAAAATCTCGAGTTCGATTTTTTTGATTATTGCTATACTTGCTCTATACCACCTATACTAGAAAGAAAAATTACAATTTTATGATGTTAATTTTAATATTTATGTCAGAAGTAAATAAATGTAATGTGTATTTTTAAATAATTTTTGTTAATTATTATGAGAAGATTTCTCAATTTACTTTAATCAGAGACAACATAGGAATTTACTGTTTTGCAAAAAAAAAAAAAAAAAAAAATCAATTAATGGAACAGGAGAAGGCACTTTTTTCTCTCATTTTTTAATTTTAAGTTTATTTTTAGAAAACAGGAAAAAATGTGTCTGCGATTTCAGTTTCTCTCAACATCTTCATGATTTGAAAGTAATAAATTACTACAAAAAAGTTGTCTACCCTTTATCTTCTTTTCGACACAGAAATAACCGTTTCCATGGATGTAAAGCCTTAGGTAGGATATTAACGTAATAGACAAAAGTACTGCAGCCCACCATGTAAGCTAAGCTTTTTATTCTATAAACCTTTCTCAGTACATATTATGTGAAAAGAAAACATTATGAAAAATATTTTACTTTGCCATATTGCGTAATCACAAAACAGATTCTTCCGAAAGTACAATAGAAGTATATTTGAGCTTTGAGGGAAAAAAGCACTCTCCAAAAAGCAGCACTTTCACGCAAGAATGCGACTTTTAAGAAAGTTCTTGAGACTTTTCGGAGTTAAGCCGTAGTATTTGCCTGTGGAAAGTTTTCGGCAAGTTCTTGAAGAAAATATAAGATCTCCACAAAGAACTCCTCTTCAAAAAATGTTGTAGGAAAACATCTGTCAAACAACTACAACAGATAAACACGTAATACAAATACCACTTAAAATTTCTGCTGAAAAATTTTCTTTTGTTCGGGGAATTTCCGGATATTCCCTCTTATCTGTGGCAAAGCAGTATGTTTAAATGCTAGGACAAAAACTAAGAACTTTAATGCTATTGTCTTTTAACAAGCTGCTTGCGCATTATCATTCAGAAGATTTATTTAGGTAATATTGTCATTTCTATCCCAATGGCCTTTAATAAAAAATAATAATATGTTCTTCTTTTAAAAATACTTCACCCCGGTTTTCAAGAATTCAATCTAAAAAATGGCATTTTCAAGATACTTTTATTAGCGCAAAAAAGTAGAAAAGCAGATTTTAAAAATTATAAATTGTAGTTTTACATTTGGTCTTTTTATTCTTCAATTAACTAATAATATTTCTTAGCATCAGGAGATATTTAAATCATTGTTTTCTCTGATTCACTAAATAGAGTCATAGATATGGAATCAATATTTTATAAATTAATAAATAAAAGAATGAATTTTATAATGTCTGAGAAAAATTGAACTAGTGGTATTGTCTAAGAGAAAACACGAGAACAAAATTCTAAAGCTGTTTTACATAAGTTGTTCATAGGAAGTCAGTGAAAAATTAGCTACAAATATGAAGTAAATCAAGTCAAATAAAAATTTATAATTATAAAAAAATCACATATTATATCTTATTCAATTTTTGTAATGATATTATTTTAACGCTTTCATTTCCACAACTTTCATCAAGATTTCTAATAATAACTTAACAGATTATGAGCAATCTATAAAAATCTTTAAAAATTCTTTATTCTATGTATTTGATGATTTTAAAAATTGAAAGCCAATATTTAAAATCATGATAAATAATAATAATTCAACTCTTTAAGAATTTTACAAACATAAATTATTCCTGGGTATAGTAAGAAATTATTTTAAAACGTGGGGAACTTTACCAACGTTATGGTAAACTGTTAAAATGTGATTTTATGGGAATTTTTTTCCCATAATAATAGATATTTATTAGTGAAAAGACTTGTCCGACTGGAAGACGACTTAAATGGCGCCAGAATTTCGGCAATTTTACAAATGTTAGTTTTCTATAATAAACTTATCATCATGAAATTTGTTTTGAAGTTCAAATTTCCATTGAGTAGCCACAGTTTAAAAGAAATCGATTTGTTATACATAGATATATCACTCTTCTAAAGCTCCTTTTCGAGCCATAACTCGCTTTGGAGCTATTTGTAGATAATTCAAATGCAGAAAGTTTTTAAAATAAAATAAAAGTTTCTAAAAATCTGTCAAAGGTTATTTACACTCCGTGCTTTTGTTTATTTTTTTAAAATCATTGATTCTAAAAAGTTTTTATGTATTTAACTTAATTTATAGTAATTTGTACTAGAATGAGCTTTCCTTCCCTTTGCATTTCTTTGTTCATTGAAGAATATTTTAAAATAGTACAGAACAGTCTTTTAATAAGATTATGAGGGAGAACTCCTGCTACAGCCGACCACCCTGTCGTTTTTAAACTGCATAACAGTATCAGGATGGAATGTGATAGGCTATTGTATCTCTGCGCATTCAGCTACAAAAATAAAACAAATTTAAAAATCTGCTGACCTAAGCAGTCTCTTTGTAGAAATCAGACACTCCCCCCTTTTTCAGGGACACACTATGCAAATAGTGGTGTGTCCATTGTCATTACTCTCCGTGGGATACTTTCTTCTTCGTGACAGAGATTATAAAGAGGAAATGAATGGAAATCGGTACTGATTAATATGGTCAGTATGATATATCAGTACGGATTGATTTATTTTTGACATGGCAAAAGTCTAAAATTCTGAATCTATTTGGTTTGATCTGTCCAATTTACTCAAGTGATGTATTGTTACGAGAATTGAGAAATATTTTATAATTCTTGAAAACACAGTCTGTTTAATCAATTTTATGCGTCAAATGATAACTTCATGAGGAAGTGTTATCTCCATGATAAGTGAATTCCTTCCTCAAACATGATATAATCTCTGATTATTTGGAAATCCTAAGCATCAGTCATTTTGAAGTATGCTTTATTAGAGTAGAATGTCCTAATAAATAAAGAATGAAATCAAACCAGAAACTCTTATTGCATTCTTTGTGTTCCTGAGCTTTAATTCACCCATGGCTATAGTAAAGGAAAGAGAAATAGTCACAGTAGTAAATAAATTACCAAACACATTTTGTTAGTCTATAAAAAAGAAAAAAGATTTATTTGAATTAATTTCGATTTTTTCTGTTTACCACATTCCTTAAATTACAATCCTTTATTTAAAAATCATTGAATCTTAAAATATAAATTTGTTTAAATTAAATTTGAATGATTTCCAATGAAGTTCTGATAATATTAAAGTAGCGTGCTATCATGAAAGACAGAGAAGTATACGAAATTTCAGAAAAATAAAATGCAAAAACTAAATTTCAAAATTTCATCTTTTCAAACATTATAAATATCAAGTTAAAAAATTGTATGTAAAAACTCCAACAAAATAACTCGAAGTCCCTGCTGTCTTAATGAAAGATTCTCCCAATTTCTGTTTTCTAGTTTTGGTTGAAATCATAATTTGATTATCAATAATTGGGCATTTTTATGACGTTTCTAAAAACAAATATTAAAAAAAATTCGAATTTTTTAGAAATTTCACTTATTCGAAATCATGAGT
Source organism: Argiope trifasciata (assembly GCA_026543055.1). Classification (NCBI taxonomy): domain Eukaryota; kingdom Metazoa; phylum Arthropoda; class Arachnida; order Araneae; family Araneidae; genus Argiope; species Argiope trifasciata. Next base: position 801,941 of record JAPMOQ010035568.1, on the reverse strand, counting down.
ATTCCCTCCAAGTTAATAGTATCCCTCCAAAAATAAAAGTCATGTAATATCGAACTATTAAAATTAGGCTGTTTTATAACATCTTTTTGGCTAAATTCAGAAAACGGGATCATTTGATTAAGAAAAAGTTGATTCAGCAACTTTTCTGAAATAAAGCCTTATTCTATCAACTTTATTTTTGCAAAAGTATTTTGGTGGTAAAATAAATCAGTACTTACAAAAAGATATTTTAATATAAAAATATAATTAATTAATTATTGAATCATAATTAAAAATTGATATAAAAGCAATCAAGTAAAAGCAGGCCTTGGGAAACAACCATAAATGTCAGGTATTACAAGGCATGTTTTTAGCTGCAAATTCATTCCAAATTTTACATTATCGGGTTGATTATTGCACATTTTCATCAGCATTTAAAAGGTAATTACATCATTCATATCGTTTACAAAATTGCGGTTATAATTTGAATTCGAATCAGAAATTTTCATTTTAATAGCATGAGATTCACTGTACAGTTTGAAGCACATAACTTTTATTGTTGAATTTACACCTTATGGGAGCTTTAAAATGCGCTATTGATTCTAGAATTATATTTACATTACATAGAGCAAGTGTATATGGTTTAAACGTATAATAACGGATGCATATAATTGCAATGAATCTTCTAGGTCAAGATTTTAGCAAAGACACTAGTAAGCAAGTAGCATTAACAGTGGCAAATTCGTAATAGTGTGATATTTCATTCTCATGTGAGCAATTAAAATATACATTGTTCATATCTTGGAGATTCAAAAGGCAAACAAGTACTCACTTGAGAATAACTTATTTCCAACCGTATACTGCAAAATTACAGATTTCAAACACAGCCTCATGACAATAAAATTTGAATCTTATACTAAGATTAAAGAAGGGGAGAAGTTAAATGTTTGCTAAAATATTACTCTCAAAATATGTCCTACTATATTTCATATCCATATTTATTATAGTGAAACATTTTCCAACGCAATTTAATACCATAAATAGTCAATGAAAATATTTTCTCTTCATGGAAATTTCATTTCGTCTGTCTATTTATGAATGTGGAAACGACTTAGTAATTATTAATTTCATTTTATTTAGTTTTAAAAGAAATCAACGATCATTTCAGTCAAACTATTAACAAATTAAGATGCATTGAAAAAATGTATGATTGCAATTCAAATATTTTTATCCAAAATAAAATTTACAAAATCATACATGCAAAAAATTAGACAATATTAATTTATTTTAGCCATTAAACTAAGTGTTAATTTTATACCAATAGATTTAATTTGAAAAGAACTGAATATGTTTGAGTTATTGATTTTTTAATTTTTTTATAAGGGTTTAAGTTTCTTGATACGATTTTTTTCTTAGTAACTTATTAAAGAGTAGAAAATAAAATTAATTTTCTCAGTTAAAAAGTTTTATCTAATTGATCGAAAAGTGAAATCTTTAAGTGAAATATATAATTGTATTAATAACTTTCTTTAAAAAATATACACTTTACAGGTGAAATTATTCTGTATTCATTAACATAAAATTCATGTAAATATTTCATTGAAGACATTCTTTAAAAAGTCGTTTTGTTAACTTTTCAGACCCTTGATTTTTGCTCTAAAACATATTAACTGCGTGGCTTACTTAATTCTGTTCTTAGTGTTTGAAAAAATTTGAAAATGTCATTTCCATGGAACGCATTATTCAAAAGATTAAGATAGAGTGATGGAAATGTATTTTATCAAAAATGATTTTTTTCATTTAAAATAATACAGTAACATTCGCATTCAACAAACAAGATATTATTAACATAAATATTCAATATTCTATTTCGTAATTTTAAATCCTCAAAATTTTTCGTATTAAATATTTAATTAAAATATTTCCTATCCATGTACCTGAATTATTTTATTAAAATATAAAACATATAAGCTAAAAAATGACCTCGTATGCTTTAATGCTTTACAAACAAACATTTTTTTTAATAAATGCGCATTTACTTATCAAAAGATCAATGGGGTCAATTCATGTGACGTACAAGTCACGTGTCATGTACTTATGCGCTTGGCATTTAAACCTTCATCCGCAAAGCTTTAGTAGACGAGTCTGTCATTAACGTAATCCGCCACGTATGAAGCGGATATTTTGTTTAAATTTGAAGTTATAACTTTAAATAATTCAATAATTTTAAATAATTAATAAAATAATAATAACTTAAAAAATAATTTTAATAAATAATTAATTATTTCCTCTCATTATATGATAAAAGGTAAAAAACTGTCACTGCATACTTTAATGTGAAATTGCAGAATGATTGCCGTGTAAAATGCTTTTTTAGTTTCCAATCAGTAATCCTGAATTGCGTTGTCAGCATTGGAATAGACGGTTGTAAGCCTGCTTCGAAGTCGGTGATATACTACAATCATTTTGAAGAATTTATTTAATGTGTGCCTACTTACTAACTGTTGAAAACAAAAAAAACCTATTCCAGTAATTTTTATGCTGCAAAACATATCTGGCAAGCAACTTTTTATTAAAAGTTATCCGATGAATGTATTAGAACCGAATGATGTTGTAATGAGATAAAGGTTTCAAAAGTGAACAAAAACTACACAAAATATGATGTATATGATTTTTAGTTGATGGCATTAAAATAAAATACATCATGAGGTTTTGCTTTTTTTTTAATTATGAATCTTAAAGTTTTCTTTATCTTTTAGTAATTCATATTATTTAGTTATTGCTGAGTAATCATGTTTACTAACAAAAGAGTAATCTGTTTATTCTCATTAGTGGTTTTCTCCCTTATATTGTGTCATGTTATATCACTGTGTATCTCAGTGATTTCTTTTTTCTCAGCAGTTTCCATATCATCATTTATTATATATATATATATATTTTCCAATTTCTTTGCTACATAGCTGCTTCACTTTTTTCTCCCTATTTCTTTAATATATCTTTTTTGAATTATAAAATTCTGTAAAAACATAAAAGTGTTTCCCCAACTCCTCTTTATATCCTATCTAACTTCTATATGTATATATATTTATCATGACCTTACTTGTGTTTATTAAATTCACTGGATTGTATGTTTTTGTTTTAGTTTATGATATCCATTCAATGTAGTTTTAGAATTTGAAAATGCATTTGAGAAATGTTCTACTTTAAAGCATACTGCTCGACCTTATGCTTTTATTAGTAATAAAAAAACTGTTTGGTATCTAGAATGCTTCTGTTGAATAAAATTGATTTCATCATCTTCTTTGACATTCTCGTCATGCTATGTTTATATTCTGTCAAATATCTAGAATAATTTTTGAGTTATTTTAATAGGGGATTGATTACAATGAAAAAGCCATTTGATCATATTTTTTAATATTTACTCATATGTATTTTACTTATATTTTTTGAAATGCGTAAATAAAAATTATGATGTAAATATTAATTATTTTGCGTGCTAGGATTTCTACGAATTGAAATGAAATAACTGATTCATAAGATGCAGAGATTTAAAAAATGGTATCTATATTATGTAATTTGAAATTGTAATCATAATTTATTCAGTATATACAAAATTGTATATCATGTTCTCTCCTCTGAGCAAATTGAAAACTTTAAATTCTCAATTATAATAAAATTATTCACATAAGAAAAAATGTAATGATTTTATAAGTAGGCTTAAAAATTTTAACTTATTTAAAAGAAACTATATTCATAAAATTCAACATTCAATAATAATTAAGTAATGTATATAAAAGAACATATGTCATTTTTTAAAAACGCTGTTATAGCCATTTGTCAAATAGTATCCTTTGAATAAAAAAAAGATATGGGAAAGGAAAGAATAAAATGGTATCAAAATAATTAAAAAGCGATATTAATTAATGAGGCAAAGCAATAATTACATTGAAAGCACTAATTAATATTTAATATAAGAAGTAAAATTACATTACTACAAAAATTTGGAGAAAATAATTCAAAATATTAATTTCTTTTTTTAAAAAATCAAAAGATTTATATAATCGATAATCTAGCGCAATATTTAACTTCAGTGTTAATGTATCAGATCAACGTTATCGGCAGACTTCCCGACATGCGCAGAACGCTTAAAATTGAACACAAATGGTTTCTTTGGTGCATGACACGTGACTATGAATTCACCCCATTGACAGAAAATTAGTTATTATAGTTTCAGAGTTGTTTCTCAGATCTAATAATAACCCCTTGAAATACGGATTTATTTGAACTCTTATTTCGACGAAGAATCTTGTTCTGAACATTTACCGTTATTTTCAGCCGTATAAAAATTGATAGCACAATTGAAATACTTAAGCATTAACAAAAAATTATAATTATTTATTATTTTGACCTAAATACAATTTATAAATATGATGTATTCTCTAATTCGATGCAAGAGATGAGGTCTGCTACATCAATTTAGCATAAGGTGTTAAAAACTTGAAACAATTTAAAATAATTAGTTTTAAATCATGCTTTTTTTAATTGTCGAGAAAGATTAACCCACGCCCTTGTTGAACAATTCCTCCTTTAAAACCAATTTCTTAAAACAGAGAGTAAACATGTTAAAGGAACTCAGTTTCTTCGAGAACTTCGAAAGTTCTCTCATTACATTTTTTTTATCATATTGAACTTACAATTGAGTCACATATACTGCCATCTCCGTCAGAGTTATCTGCATTTTACCGAATTGAATTTCTGTCTTGTAAGTAAGTAATCATTCATGACGACAATATGTACAAAAGTACAAATAACGACTTGTATAATCAGTGAGGTTATACGTATTTCAATGCATTATAGTACCATAAAACATTCCAAGAAATTTGACTTTCGTTTATATCTCTTGATTCGCTGTGCCAAAAACGCAACATATATTCATATAGTAGCCGCCTTTGATGACCAGCCTGTTCGCCAATCTTAATACTCTTTAAAATTGCCAGTTAAATTCTTTATGGAACGCCATTGAGTAAATACTTTAAGTAACTTATCGTTTAATAGTTATTTCATCAAAAAAATTTTTGATAGTAATATAATCCACTCATGCATTTATAAAGATCTCAAGCCCGTAATGTACTAAATGTCCTTCTAATTATCTGTCATCTTTCTCAAAATTTCAACTTCAAATTAAAGGGGAAATGATAACTGCAAATTAATTCAAAAGCTTTTTTTTTTTTTTGCTGCTGTAAAATTTCTCAGATTCGTCGCAAAATCTAGCTTTGCTTTCAAGAGGTAAATAGAATTATTTTATTTGTTTCTGTTAATAAATATATTTCATAAATTTATGAAATTTTATACAGTCATTTTGTCCTAAGAAATCAAATTCAGCAAAATATTCTTGACATTTAACTTTCAAATAAATAAATGAAGGTTTATGTCTTCTGCTATCAAATTTGATCGACTTATGAAATTTTGAATAGAATAGTTTATAATAATCAACATTTTTTTTTTCTTCGACATCATCTTTGTAACTGTCGATGAAGTGGTTTAAAATTACAAAATTTTTTAAATAGTGATATTCAAAAATTCATAAATCAGTAAGTTTTAGAGATTAACAGTTGATCGAAGTTTATTTCTTTTTATTTAAAACATAAGTGTCTAGAAAATATCTAGTTGAATAAGATTCACAGAGCAGATGATCTAGGTAAAAGCTAAACATCCTTGATTTATTAAAACATTTATAGACTCATGTTATATTCTATGTAATTATTTACTTCCTATAGATCTTTTTTATGGATGTACACTGATTGAAAAAAAATCCCAACACCAAGAAAAAATTATTGTACAGTAATGAAATTTTAGAAATACATTTGTCTAGGTAACATTTAATTGATTAAAGTTTCAAGATCACAAGTAGAGCCATTGGCGAGAAGAGCCATTTCAAATGTGAAATGTTGGTATATTAGTAAAGGTGTAAAAGCCAGAGTTTTGAATGCAAGCATGCAAACGTGCATGCATTGTATCTTACAGGTGTCGGATATCAGTTTGTGGGATGGAGTGAAATGCCTGTTGCACTTGGGCGGTCAATGCAGGGACGGTTAATGCTGGTTGTGGATAACGCTGGAGTTGTCGTCCAATGATGTCCCATACGTGCTCGATTGGAGAAAGATCTGGTGATCTACCAGGCCAAGGCAACTTGTCGACACTCTGTAGAGCATGTTGGGTTACAACAACGGTATGAGGGCGAGCGTTATCCTGTTGGAAAACACCCCCTTGAATGCTGTTCATGAATGGCAGCACAACAGGTTTTATCCCTAGACTGACATACTAATTTGCAGTCAGGGTGTGTGGGATAAGCACGAGAGTGCTCCTGTTGTCATACGAAATTGTTCCCCAAACCATAACTCCAGGAGTAGGCCCTGTGTGTCTAGGCCGCAGACAGGTCACTAGCAGGCGTTCACCTGGCCTCCTTCTAACCAACAAACGGCTATCACTGCGACCAAGGCAGAACCGGCTTTCATCAGAAAACACAACAGATCTCCACTCCGTCCTCCAATGAGCTCTAGCTTGACACCACTCACGTCGAAAACGGCAGTGGTTTGGAGTCAGTGGAATGCACTGTACAGGGCGTCTGGCTCGGAGCTGTCCTTGAAGTAACCGATTTGTAACAGTTCGTTGTGTCACTGTGGTGCCAACTGCAGCTCGAATTTCAGCTGCAGACGCAGTACGATTAGCCCCAGCCATACGCCGAATACGACGGTCTTCCCTCTCAGTAGTACCACGTGGCCACCCGGAACCTCGTCTTCTTGAGGCAGTACCTTCCCTTGACCACTGCCGCTAATACTCATGCACAGTGAATACATTCCTGCCAAGTTTTTCAGTAATATCGCGGAAAGAAAACCCACCTTCTCGTAGCCCTTCAACACGACCTCGTTCAAACTCAGTGAGCTGTTGATAATGGCTTCTTCGTCTTCTCAGAGGCTTCCTTGACTAACATTAATCCTCTACGTCAAATCTCAACTGTAAATAACGATCACGAACCTTACAGCGCCTATTTAAAGCAAACCTCATTTGCATATTCATAGTGTCGCTACTAGCGCCACACTTACGCGCGTAGCTCGAAATTTGAATCGACGTCATGTTTCAGATGTATAAACACGCCTACCAAATTTTGTTCATCTAGCACAGCTCCTTCCTAGTTTTGGGATTTTTTTTTCCATTAGTGTATTTCTATTATTAAAATTTTACAAACTAGTCGCTGTCCTTGAATTGAGAAGATATATATTAAACAATATTTTTCTTAAATAAAGCTGATTTATTTAATTTATAATACAATAAAAGTCATAATTTTTTTTACATTTTCATATACAAAAAAAACATATTTCATATTTGTTTCATTTCATGCAGTCATGTGCTGAAAATTACATTAACATATGTTTAATTTACAATAATATCTTATTTAATTTTTAATTTGTGTCTTTGTCAATATGATAGCAACATATTGATAAAAGATTATTATTATTTTTTAAGTTTCATTTCATTCGTAATCATTATTTTTTAAGTTTCATTCCTAAATTTTATTTTTATTGGTGAAAAATAGTATTAAATCATTTTTAAAAAATTAGTAAAAATAAAAATTTAATTTGCTGATTAAAATATTAGTATTACTAAAAAATATTTTTTAATCTTTAATATAATGTACAAATCTACTTTATACTATAAATTTTCAAAAGTTATGGCGGAAATTTCGAGTAATTTTTATTTAAATCAAATTATATTTAAAAATTAGAAAAAATTGCTCCGGGGTGCACCTTCGTGACCCCCAAAATTTACATGTGCATATTTGGTAGCAGTAGGCTCAATCGTCAAGCCTGTAGAGCGTCAACACACACACACACTTTGAGCTTTACTATAAGTATAGATATATATAAAAATACATTCATATATATAAATTTATTTAAACTCTTAAAACCACAAAGCATTTTATTTTCATCATTCATCTTTATTTACACACATATAAAAATGTAAAGTATAGGTGAAATACTTAAGCATCAAAAAATTACTTATTATTTTGACCTAAATCTAAATACAGACTTAAATATGATGAATTCTTTCATTTAATTTCGTAGAATCCGAAGCATCATCCCATTATCAGGAGTTAAAAACTTGGAGCATTTAAAATAACTAGTTCTACCTGATACTTTATTTAATTGTCACCCCCCTTGTTTTATTAATTCCTCCTTTTAAACCATGCTCTTAGAACAGAGAGTAATTATGAAACTCAGCCTGCTTCAAAAGTTCTCTTATTACATTGTTTGATCGGATTGAACTTAGAAATCAGCCACATATGCTGCCACTCCCTCCGAGTTCTCTGCAATAACGGAATTGAATTTCTGTCTTCTAAGTGAGCAATCACTCATGAAGACAATATGTACAAAAGTATAGATAAATACTTGTATGGTCAATGGCACTATACGTATTGCGATATATCTTAGAACCATGAAAAAATATTCCAATAAATTTGACAATCGGTTTAATCCGTAACTGGAGACGGAAGCCAAAATAACTCCGCGTTGTTCCTTATCACGTGATAATTTGTCCTTGAATACAATCATCTCCTCAATATTTACAAGTTGTTTTTTTAGTAGTATATTGGAAAAATTATTAATATGAACAAATTATTCTTTTTCTAAATTTTTGTTGTTATTTATGAAGTCATTAACTCCATGTCTCTGAAATTGCATTTATTTTGAATAATACAGAAATAATAAAGAAATATTTATAAAGCAATATTTTCAAATATTGCATTCCTCATTTTTGATTGTTAGATTCTAACAGTCATTAACATTATTGTACTTCTGTAACATTTATACGAAATAAATATTCATTAAAAGATTGTTTAGCTTTTTCTTATCCTTCCGACATTTCGTATAACATTTTAACATTTATATTTTTGGTAACTACATGATTTAATAAATGTAATGTATTGTACAAAATAAATCCCATTGCTGTTTACAAAAGACAAAAAAAAAATAACAATTGAGTCATTTTGATTCCTTGCCCCTGGTGGTGTGAGTGAAACTTCAGTTACAGGTTAAATGCATATTTTTGCTGTGAAAAAATCTGTTCAAATGTATTAAAAACCTTAAAGTGAAGTAGTTTCAATTTCAGGACAATTTAAATAAATATATGAATCTTGACTGATGAAATACGTAATACAAATTTCGTTGCATCCATTGGCTGAAAAAATTGAACTGTCGTTTAAAACGCTAAAATTAACCAAGAAACATATTGATTAAATGTTTCTAACGAAATTCTGTTCAAACTAATCTTTAAATTTAAATATATTAGCATCATAATTGAACCTATTTAGCTCGGCCTGATAAAATTTCATTTCATAACTTTACTTGTAACTATCAAATTCACTTTTTAATGACTGCTGATCATCACGGTCTCAGTCTAATATTTGAATCTTTCAGTGCTACCAATGAGACATTAGATAGGTTGAATTTTTAAAAATATATCTGAAAATTACATTTATTTTTTTAAAAACTGGCATGAGAAATAAATTTTAGTCCACAGAAACCTGTGATTGGAAGTATCTGAAAGATGAGATATTTCGTCTTTAGCGTTGAAAGTGTTTAAACATTTAAGACGATGTGAAAAGAATATTAGCCAGTTAACTGTTTCGACCATTTCAGTAATTCGGTTTCTAAATTAAATAGAGAAAATTTAGAGATGATGAATATACTTATCAAGCACAGAGTATTTGTAATATGAAATTACGTTATTATGGGATAGCTATTTTTTTTTATTTCAATAATCATATTTATTTATTTACTTCAAATAACATACATTTTTTACATATGAACAAAAAGAAACATAAAAAAATATTTTTTTTATTTTTATTTGCTGTTAGAAAATGGTACTGACCAAAGAAGGGTACAACGCAATAATAATATTTATTTGTTCCTTTGATTTCGACAAGGTTTCAAAATAACTTGAAATTTACGGATATGTTTGAGTTCTTGTAAAATTATAACTTAACTTATTACCCCTGAGGAATAAACTCATCATAACGTGAAATTTTGTATTTTTTCCTTGACGAGTATACTCCTCAAAAATAGTTAATTGGTTAAAATGTTTTCACGATTGTAGATTTCTTGTGATAATAGGAATACACTAGTCAAGAAATTCTGCTACTTACTTCTTGTTATTTTTTTGTCTAATGAATAATAGCATCATTATGTAAAAAATATATTTGAGTTTTTTCTGAAATTGTAATTCAAACTGCAAATTGTAAATACTTATTACACCTGACGAATAAACTCGTCACAAAGCAAAATGTTGTATTTTTTCCATGATGAGTATACTCGTCAAAAATAGTTAATTGGTTAATTATAATTACTTGTGAAAAACTAATATATATATATATATATATATATATATCAATTTCCATTCATTAATGGAAATTTATTTAATTCTAACATTATGCTGTCCATTGTTCGTAAAAGAATAGTAAAAAACATACATGCAAGGACTTTCGTGATGTAAATAACCGAAAAGTTTGAGACGAAAAAGGGATTAAAGGTAATCTTTGTTTATCTAGTATTTTTTAACCATGTAATTCTGTCGGACCTTTAATTCTGTTAAGAAGAATTTTTCTATTCTACACCAATCAATGCAGTGAAACAATCACATTATCAGGCAATCAAGAAAATTCGGATATTTCCGCTCCGATAGTCAGAGTCAGTTTTTTTTCCCTCGATACATTCCTTAATTCGCACTAATGCAGCATGTAAAAAGGAACACATTTTCTTTCACCGTTAGAATGTAGCAAATCTCGAGTTACTTAAACATTTTCTTCTAAATTACACTTCTGTACTTTTTGTCAAAAGTGATCTTTGATTCAAAATTGCGATTTGAAAAGCAGAAGTAAAAGTTGAATTTGAAATTTCAAATGCTTCTGAGAGGTTAAAAGCATAAAATGATAGAATATGCAAGCGTTTTCTGAGCGGAAATAGGAGTTAACGAACTAGAATCTCAACGAAAAGAGAAATCAAGGGAACATTTTTGAAAGTCGAAGTTAATTAGATTCGTGTTGCTTATACGAGCATGAATTTTTATGGATCCCATTCTAATCAAACATTTTCCAAGTCGCCTTGAAAATAAAAAAAAGGGAAGGCCTTCCAATCACACGTGACACAATTTTTGTTAGGCTGAAATACTAATGCCGCCTGTAATTGCACAGTTAAAAATTCATTACCTTTTGATTTACGAAATAAAAGCAGTTATACGACGCACATGATTTTTATATCAACAAAAGAAATCAATAATGCTGTCGAATTTCCGATAAATGTATATGGAATAGTGCAAAGGAAAGGTATAGCAATATAAATGGGGTTTTAAAGGGATTTTCACAAAATTGCCTAAGGAATTGGTGACTTGGACCGCACGAATACATTGCCTTCACATAAGCTTATTGATTTGTTATTTTGATAGTATATGCCAATACTAAAAATGTTGAGCTGTCACGTGTTTTCCATATGGCATACATATCAAAACATGTTGATAAATTGCGAAACACCTCCTCATCATATATACTTAAAATAATAAGCCATAAATAAATAAATTAATAAAAATTAACGATTTCATAACAATTGTTTAAATACCCTACAAGCTTATAAAAGTTTAGACAATCAAGTGATTAAATTTTTATCCCTCTTATTCCTTAAAGATGTGTAATGTGATTTATGGAAATTAACAAGAACGCCGGCGGATACCTGTCAGCGATTTAAGCTGAGTTAGCTTATCTTATTTTTTTCAGTAGTGCCAACTAGGACCGAGGGTACGACTTAGCTACTCCATGCTTCACATTTGCTCGCACAACCCCTTTATACAAGAGGGGGGGGCGCCTTCACACACCTAACAAATAGAACACAGATGAAGAATAACTATGCCCAAACCGGGACACCCAAATCATGGAAAAGACCCTATCAGAAAGAAAAATGCAAAGAGGCTGGTAATTTTGATTCATCTTGAATTGATTGGATAAATAAATGCGCCACACATTTACTGAATTCACCCCTGTGATGAAGATTTTTTTCTATGAAGCTCAAAGTTGTTAGACAAGAATTGGTTTATGAGCTTTTATTCTTGTTCTAGTTTGATATTAAGGTTATACTTATAGAATGTCACGAAAGTCAGTTTTATACAAATCATTTATCTAGCAAGATGTATGTAAAAAGTATTTCATGTGTGTCAAAAAGAAAATCTGAACACTTTTGAGATCACAGCATCAGTATATAAGTGATTATATTTTGTTGATTTGTCACTTTAATAAATTTCTTGGGGAACGTTCACTATTTATAAGATTATACTTCGTTGCATTGAAATACTGCATAGCGAAATTGTGTTATAGCAAAATAAAAACATTTATGGGATTCACTATCATACACCGAGATAGTTGAAGTTGCATTATATTATGAAAAAAAAAATTCATTTTGGCAGCACTTGTGATTGAATTTGTTATTAACATAGAATCTTTGTTATTCTTCAGCAAAAAAGGAACCTTAAATGACTTAGGAAATCCCTGACATCACAGAACACAGAATAAAAGCAACCATGCCTGAACCGACAATCAAACCCGGGAGACCCAGATGACTGAGAAGGTGCGCTAGCCCTATGCCAAAACACCGTCTCCCTAAAGATTTAATTTTTTTATATAATAATCCCAACTAATAACAGGATTCGTCTTATATCACCTCATGTATAAAATGCATATGGTATGCATGTACATGATACATAGAATGATTTTAATGCCACAAAGTTTCTACATGCAAACTACAAAATCATGGAAGTTATCAATTACTAAATTTAGATTTTCATTTAAATTTGAACGCATATTTATTAATCCAATCATAATATTTAAATATATTTATTTAATTAGTTCTTCAAAATTTTTAATTAATCACCATGATTAATTAGAACTGTTATAATTGGAGGATGAATCGATCAGCTACAACTCTAAAATTGAATTTAGTTACAACTCAAAAACTTTATCCGATCTCTTATAGTTGTTAATTACTAATACACCTTATTAGCTGTAAATAACTTTATCAATGATTTGCAATTCTCACTTACTGAATCCATACGCTTTAAGTAGTGGATATCAGCGTCTAGATGTAACTGTTCATTAGAGGTTCGGAAACCGTCTGCGTTTTTGCGCATGTGTCAGGATCCATTTATTTATACAAAATGAGAAAGAAAAAAAAAAAGAACAGAGAGAGGGTGAGAAGGTGTTTACATTGAAGAATAATTATTGACATTATTCAGAAACTTAGAAAGCGAAAAAATTGCGGATAACTCGTAAGATTATGGGGCAAAGATTCTAATTCACAACAAAATAATTTGGAACAATTTTTATGGTGATTAAACGGAAGTTTTTTGTTCTGATAATTCACTTTCCTACAAATTAATAATAGTTTTTAAATTTGAACGCTTCTTGTTTTCTTTTGCTATTGAATTTTTTATAACAAAAAACGGTAGCCTTAGAATACTGAAACGGACAATGTATACAAACTAGATTCATATGTTTCTAAGTAAATGTTATTATCAAATTGCGAATTTGATTAACAACCGTAATCGTTTTAGTAACACAATAACTGGGAATAAGAATTATCTCTTAGATAAATAAAAATCTGCATTTATATATCCTAAATTAAATTCACAGCAAACAGTTTAGAATAAAGTCGATCAGAAAAATGTAACGTTTTATAAAACAAACTTAATTTCACATGATTAAATGCACATTTTAATTGCTTGGTTTCCTATTTCAATAAAATCTGATTAACTCATGCTGCATTCTCTTGAATGAACTGTATTATCACAAAAGTATTGCATAAATGCACTATTCTTTCTGAATACATTAATACATATTTGCGTTTGATAACACAAAATCAATATACGTACTTGAATGTCAACTATTAAATAGCTCCTTTCCTTTTAGAACTTCTTTGAGAAAATCATTTTAAAAATCACTACCTTTTTTCTACTAATCTTCTATCTGCTGCCGAACACTTAATTAACGGTAACGGTATTTCTAACTACAAACCGTCTTGTCATGTATTACCAGCTGTACTGTTCACATAGAAATCAAAGACAAAAAAAATTCTGCTATCACCTGATAAAATGTAATAGCTCGTAATATGCATTCTTATTTTAGTCTGTTGGAAGTTATCAGATAAGTGAGTGAAAAGTTTTGGACGAAACGCAGTTGTAAGGCATTCGAACGAAATCCTCAATTTTGCTGAGCCGACTCCTGGAGTTAATACTCGTTTTTAGTAATTAGTGCCTTAATCTTCTTAGATGAGGAAAAAAAAGATGTAATCAGTTCTACTCTTTTAATGAGGTTTAAGAAGGGTTAGAATCATAAAATATTCCTCTATCATCAATGAGTGTTTAATAACGCTTCACTCTCGCATTTAATTAAACGGAACAAAGTTGTTTTCATCTTGTTTTTTTCTTTTCATTTTTGTTTTAGAATTAATTATGATTAAGCATCAGAGCCATGTTCAGTTTTTTTAAATAAAAGACGGTTTACTGTAATGGAATTCACCTTTTATGCTTCACAATCTCAGAGGCTCAGGAATTCCACTTGGAATGGAATGCAGAATAATGAATTTCCACTTATTTTCTTCAGAGCAAGCTCTTTACCTTGTTGAAAAATTCAGAGATTTAGAAAATGTTCGTGCTGTTTTTGTTTGGTTATTAAATGATGATCAACTTAGTAAGCTCTGCATTATCCTCTGAAAATAAGGAATTATGTCGGAGAAAGGAATATTATGGTATTCTGTTTATGAAAAAAAATATGTATGGATTTTAGCACATGATGTTTGATAGGTGTTAATTGAACTCGAATGAAGAAATTTTTGTGCACATAATTAAAAAAAAAATCTAAAACATCTAGAATATTACATTAAGTGATTTAAGCAGGAATAAAAGTAATTTGTGGAAAATTTCAAAGATAGAGGAAATGGTGATATGTGCTGTTTTAAATGGTGATCAACTTAAGTTCTACATTATTCCCTGAAAATAAGGTTATGTCGGAGAAAAGAATATTATGGTATCATGTTAATGAAAAAAACAGAAAATATTTACAGGGTTAAGCATGTGATTTTTTAAAGGTGTTAAATGAACTCATGTGAATAAATTTTTGCATCTATAGTTAATAAATTCTTTTCTAAAAACATTTAGAATATGTGATATTCTGCATTATCAATTGAAAATAAAGAATTATGTCGGAGGAAAAAGTATTATTGTACTATGTTAATGAAAAGAACAAATATTTGCATGTTTAAGCATGTGATGTTCGAAAGGTATTAACTGAACTCAAAGAAATAAATTTCTGTTTATAATCAAAACCATTTTTTCTTACAAAGCATCCCGAATATGCGATATTACATTGCGTAACATCAGCAGGGACCAAATTAATTTATTGTAGATTTTAGAGATTTAGAACATTTATGTGCTGTTTTAAATAATAATAAACATAGTAAAATCTATATTATCCCTTGAAAATAAGGAATTATGTCGGAGAAAGGAATACTATGGTATTCTGTGTGAAAAAAAAATTACAGGTTTAATCATTGATTTTTGATAGGTGATGACTGAATTCTAATGAATAGCATCTATAATTAATATTTTTTTTAAAGTATTCGGAATATGAGATATCTCATTGCTTAGCATCAACAGAGATCGAAGAAATTTGTTGAAAAATTCACAGATTTAGGAAATTTCTGTGCTGCTTTAAATTATAATCAACTTAGTGAGCTCTGAATTATCAAGTGAAAATAAGGAACTATATCGGAAAAAGGAATATTATGGTACTTTTTTAATGAAGAAAAACACAAATATTTACTTGTTTAATCACGTGGATTTTAATGTGTGTTAATTGAAGTCAAATGAAGAACTTTCTCTATTCAAAATCAATGATTTTTTTTTCTTAAAAAGCATCCAGCATATGTGATATATACATTGTGTATATTAATCTGAAATCAAAGTAATTTGTCGAAAAATTCAGCGATTTAAAGCATTTCTGTGCGGTTTTAAATGATGATCAATTAGTGAGCTTTGCATTATCCCTTGAAAATAAGGAATTATGTCGGTGAAAGAAATATTATTAGATTTAATTGTTGAAATAAAAAACCACAATAGTTATAGATTTAAGCACTCGATCTTTGATAATTGTTAAATGAACTTAAATGAAGAATTTTTTGTATTCATAGTTGATAAAATCTTTTCCCCCAAAAAACTTCTGGAAAATGAAGTATTACGTTGCATAACTTCAATAAGAATCAAAGCAATTCGTTGAAAAATTCAGAAATTTTGGAAATTTCTGTTCTTTTTTAAATAATGATCATCTTAGTAAGCTCTGCAGTATTCTCTGAAAATAAGGATTTATATGGGAGAAAGGAATATTATAATATTCTATTAACCCTGTAAATATTTGGTTTATATCATTACGTACGTGATTTCTGACAGTCAACATAAAAGCATCTAGAAAAAACGATATTACATTTCATAGCATCAGCAGCATTCAAAATAATTTGTTGAAAAATTCGGAGATTTAGAGAATTCCTGTGCTGTTATAAAGGCGGATTAACTTAGTAAGCTCTATACTATTCCCTGAAAATAAGGTTATGTGGGAGAAAGAAGTATTCTGCTAATGAAAAAATAATGTATATATATTTACAGCTTTAAGCTTGTGATTTTTGATAGTGTTCAATTCGACGGAATCCATCAAAAACATTTGCATGCACTGACTTAGAATAAAGGTCTTCTTATTTTTAAGATTCTTTTTTTTTTCCCTTTACAGTTTATTTAAATACTTTGGGGTTAAATAAAATAATTTATATGCACTGGTTGCAAAAAACGGTCCTCCTTTTCTTTTTCTTTTCTAAAATTTGCTCCATTTGTAATTTGGAATGGTATAATTTAGATCCGTTGGAGTCCAAAAAATGTACACCCACTGGTTGTGAATTAGAAGTCCTTTCATTTTTACTTTTGCCTGTTTTTTGCCATACGGTATGGTTTGATGCAATTTAAATCCGCCGATATTAAAAATCGTCTTGCTGAGGATAGTTCAAAAATTTTAGAGGAAATATGAGATCAGGTTATATTTTTCATCTGATTATGATTTGAAATTACGTCCTAATCATAATGCAACTTATTAATAGTACATTAGTTTAATCAATATGCTTTTAGTTAATGATCAGAGAAATATGATTTGTTTTTTATTCATGGAAGTGATTTTATATATAATATTCAGATACATTATATATTATTAAGATGTATTATAAAATATTAGTTAGTATTTCACCAGCACATATTTTTCTTAAGTTTTAATGAACTGGTGGAACAATTCCTTTCTATTAAATAGTTTTGAATTTAAATATATTCAATGCATTATATGCAGAACAATAGCAAAACTAAACCATTTTTGCTCACTTTAAGGAAGTAAATAAAAAAGAATATTCTATGACAACCAAAATATTCACCAGTTTTTATTAACTTTTTTGAATACAGAATTTTATGGAATTATGAGAATCTTTAATTACCATAATTTAAATTGCAAAGTAACTAGGCATACAAAGTTTGATAATTGGTTTAAATATCAAATCCGAACAGATCCAAGCAAAATTTTAATCCAGATTCCAAAACGAAAGTATGTTTGTTCATTATTTTGAAAGTATGCTTATGAAAATGATCCTTTGAAATATAAGGAGTTGGGCGGATAAAAGAACATGATTTTTCATTAGAACTTCAGATCTATATAAAATTTTATGCTTAATCATCGAAGTATTGACTGCTCATTTATTTATTTTCATGTGAAAAGGATAACTTTAAACAATTAGGAATTAAAAAATGAAATTTATTCCATTTTGATCTTTATCCCAAAATTGTAGATTTGTATCCATTGTTGAACAAAACCAGTCAAAGAGAAGATATCTCAAGAGTATACGCGACTCTCATCACTATAATAAAAAGCAAAAGACAAAGCGAGTCATATTGTGTAAAAACACGAGAAAGTAAAGAATAAAACACTACCGCTGATATTACTCAAATAGAATTTAACATAATTGAATGATTCACTTAAATGAGGTGACTCAATAAAAAAACTAAGTCTCATTGGGGGAAAAATCTATTTCATATAAGTCCCAAATTTATTTCTGCTTCATGCTTAACAAGGCTATAGTTATTTGCCTTTCTTTATCACGCGTGATACGGATCTGTGGTTTCTAAACTATCATTTCAGAAGTCTCCATTATATGACTGCATTTTAAAAATACGAGAATCATTTATCTTTCCTCGTTCTTCGGAACTATACTGTTTTTAAGAAATCAAATGTCCTAAGTTTTTATAAAGATTCTAATACCAATGTATTGTTGACATTCTTGCAGTAAAAAATATAGATGAAAACATAAGTGGCAAGATTATAGAATGATATTTTATACTAACAAATTTTATACTATTCTGAATTAAACCAAAGTTTAATGTTTCACTGATGGACCACAGATTTCTGGATAGATAACAATTTACAGAACAAAAGAGGGGCTAACAATTTATGTACGTCGAGAAAAAAATTATATAAAACATATTTTGATACATATCATAGATATTTTCTATAAGTATCATGTTTTCAAATTTCTTCACACGTCATGAAACACATGAAATAAGGAAAATCATATGAAATAAGAAAATGCTATTTTTTTCAATTTTTACTGTAAATTTAAATACCGAATGAAATATTTTATCTAAACGTTGAGAGTGTGATAAAACATATTATAGAATCTATTGAATTCTGAAAATCTCTAATTAAGATTTTTAATAAATATATTACATCTTTGAAATAACGCAAATATTATAAAATACTTTATGAATCATATTTCAATGCAATATAAATTTATCTTGCATCCAATAAACAGATGTTGAAGAAAAATACATTTCCATCTGTCCATTACTCATTTTGAACTTTTTTTTATTCACTGTAAAAGACAGGAATATGTGAAATAATTTAAATAATTGTAAAGTAGTGCATTTATATGCAACAACCGATATTTGAGAAGTACAGCAGCCGATATTTGAGATAAGAAAAATATCTTAGTTCTTTTGCTCTTATTATAAATTAAGCTATTTTTTTTAAATATATTCTATATGTCATATCTCTGAGAACATTTGCAACAATATACTGCTTTCTCTTTAATGAAAATAAAATTTAGTGATTAATAAAGTAAAAATGAATTTCCTAATCAATACTTTCAAATTTCAAGTCTCATCATGCATGCTACTTTAGAAATTTCGAAATTTTTTGTATCGCTGCATCGTATAACAATTGTAGAAAAAAATAAATAGAAGATTCACTATAATTAATATTATTCTGAGGAGGTGATATTTTAAGCGATGGAAATTAGAAATTTTATGAAAAAGAGTCTAGAGAAAATGGTATATTATTTCAATCAATAAATCCATATTAATATCTGAAACTTTCATTTGAAAGTTTGACAAGAAAAGTAATCTGGTTGCTTATCTTTACTTAGAATCTATATGTAATAATTTTAAACACAATACATCAATGGTGAAATGTCAGATTGTAGATCCTTAGCACCATATTATTTAAAGCCAAAGTAATAAAGTAATTAAGGAAAAATGTTTCATTTGTCTCAAAAACATATTTCACAAATTAGAATACATGTAAAGCAGTGTTTCTCAACCTTTTAGTATTCACTGCCCAATTTTCAATCCTAATTTTCATCGCGCCCCCCTCCTCCCTACCGCATACAATAAAATGTATTCGAAAATAATGTATTTTGAGCGTTATGGCTCTAAACCTTACAACCTACTACCTTAATTTTTACAAATTACCAAGAATACGGAAATTTATTGAAATTTTGCAACATTGATCCTCAGCATTGAAAAAACAAGAATCCTATGCCTTTTTATTGCTCTTGCGTCCCGCTATGTCTGGCATTCTCACGGTTTTGCGAGAAGTTTTGATTTGTTTGGAATTTGTCTGGTCAGATTAAAAGTTAAGTTAGGAGCGTGCGCAGATGTGAACAAATGTTTTCTCATAGGGAGAAGGAGAAAGTTTTATGACGCCAATTTCAATTCCAAACAATCTCATTCAAGTCGATCCTTCTATTACTACTGAATTTTATCTGAATGTGTATGATATATATTTTCGTGTAATTGCAATTCACCGTATTAAATATTCATGGCAGCAGACTTATGCAGAATCATGGATAAATTTTTAAGCGGTCGTAAGCGAGCATTAGACGATAGAAAAGCATCAACATGTACACAGACGAGCGTGGTTCTGAAAATAAAATCAAGAAAATATTCTCAAGAATACTTAAATTTTGGGTTCACTAGTACTGAAGTAAATGAAGAAGAAAGGCCCCTGTGTATCATTTGCTCAAAAATGTTCGCGGCAGACAGCGTGAATCCTAATAAACTTAAAACGACATTTGGAAACGCTTCATAGTGAGTGCGTAAACAAACCCAGAGAATTCTTCGAATTAAAATTAAAATCATATGAAAAACAAAAATCATTGTTTAAAAAAACTTTGTATATGAATGAAGAAGCTTTAATTGCCCCTTACAAAGCTTCATATAAAATAACCAGATTCAAAAAGCCTCACACCATAGGTGAAGAGCTTATTTTGCCAGCTGCAATTGAGATTGTAGAAATTATGTTTGGAGATAATTTTGCAAAACAATTGCAGTCTATACCTCTTTCAAATGATACTGTTGCCCGTCGAATTGCTGATATAGCTGAAGATGTAGAGTGTCAGCTTTTGTCGAAGTCACGTGACAAATAGTTTTCAATACAACTCGATGAGGCAACAGATAGTGATAAAGATGCTCATTTCATTGCCTATATTAGATGCTGTGATGATTTGTCAGTAGTAGAAGAATTACTTTTCTGCAACCCAACGAACTCAAAGCAACAGAACTCGCATTATTTGCTATCTTAAGTGATTTTATGAACGAGGCAAACATAGAATGGAAAAAATTGCTTCGGAATATGCACTGATGGTGCTTGTTCTATGTCTGGAAGATTCCAAAGTATTCAAGTACTTGTGGAACAAAAATCGCCACACTGCGTCTGGATACATTGCATGATCCAAAGAAAAGTTTTGGCTTCCAAAGAAATGAATCCTGGTTTGAATATTGTGTTAACTACGGTTGTAACCGTAGTAAATTATATAAAAATGAGACCCCAGAAATAAAGAATTTCCGCAAGACATGGGTGCAGTACATTCAGCGTTACTATTTTATTGCGAAGCAAGATGGTTATCACGAGGGAAAATTTTGCAACGCGTTTATGAATTAAGTGAAGAAGTCGCCGTTTTCCTAGAAGAGGAAAGCAGACTGGAAGCTGAGAATTTTCGTGATAGTTTATTTGTGATGAAATTGGGCTACATGGTCGACATATTCGAGAAATTAAATAACTTGAATCTTCAACTGCAAGGAGAAAATACACATATATTGGATACGAGTGATAAAGTTCATGCTTTTTGTAGGAAACTGGAATTGTGGAGCAGAAATTTAAAGCAAGAAAACTTAACAATGTTTCCAATTTGAATGATTGTATTAAAACTTACAAGGCTGAAACACAACTTGTAAAAATTGTTTTTGTAACCATTGAAAATTATTTAGTAATGCTAGCAAAGAATTTTAAAAAAGAACTTTCTTGCTGACGACAAACTGATATCAAGTTACAAGTGGGTGAGGGATCTATTTCAAAATACTCCCCAAGAACTCTCAATTGAAAAGGAAGAAACCTTCATATACTTCACAGCAAACGGCGAAATCAAAAGTCAATTTAGTAATAAATCACTCTTTGAATTTTGGGCAGGAGTGGATGACGAGTTTTCTGCACTAAAAACAAGGGTATTTCGCATTCTACTGCCATTTTCAACATCTTACATTTGTGAAACAGGATTTTCTGTGGTGGCTTCTTTGAAGACAAAATATAGATCTCAACCAAATATAGAAAAAAAAATGAGAGTGTCTATTTCTAATATTAAACCCTCCTTCGAAAAATTTTGCTCTGCAAGACAGGCCCAAGGAAGTCACTAATAATTATTAAATTTGTTTTAAATTTAGAAAGTTGTTTTAATTTAATAAGTTAATTATTGAATATGTCGAAATGAATTTTTTTTGTATGTGTGCATGTGTTCTTTCCTTTCAGTCACTTAATCAATTTTTTTAAATAACATTTCCTCTTGGATATGCTCGTGCCCCCCTAGGGGGGCGCACCCCACAGGTTGCGAATCACTGATGTAAAGATTTAAAATTTTCGAAACGTATGGCAGGTTTGAAGACAGTGAAGAAGAATTTTCATTTTTAAGTTCACTATATTCTTCATCAGGAAGCAGGCACATTTACAAGTGGTGTAGACCAAGCAGAAATGGCGAAAAAGGAATTAAACTAATTTTTTCTCGACTTTTATACCATACTTTTTGATGGGGAAAACAGTGCTAATATTCTACTAAGATTCAGTGAAGGATTTCTTACATGTCAATCAAAATTCAGGGTAAAAACGCAAGGATTTTTTTAAATAATTTGCTTATTGAACATTTTTCTAGCCCCGCACGCGGAGCGTGTGACAGTCGGCTTCTAGACGATTCAGCAATTTTACAAAGCTTCTATTGTAAAATTCCATTTATCTACTGTAAAATAAGTAGCGAAATGGAATTAGAACAGGAAATAAGATAATACTTTAGAATGACATTCATATGGGCAGAATTAAGATGAATCTTAGAAATTAATTTGAATTTAAATTAGACGTTAAACTATCGTTGCATTCATATATGAGCTTGTAACTTTAAAACTAATAATTATCTAGACAATATCCTAAAAAATATTAATTTCCCAACTATATTCTGATAAATATGCTATGATGTAAAAACATCACTATAATGAAAGAAAATGTAATCATTCTAAAATATAAATTTATATAATCGTAGCATTGCCTGATTCTAAAAATCGGTTACATAGATATTTAAAACTTCTTCTTTCTGACAAGAAGAGATTTAAAATTAGATATGGTTAAAATTGAATTTCGTGCTTGAAAACGTTACCTGTGTCTCGGAATTTTTCAAAATTAGAAAAAAAATGTCATTCCATTCAGTTAACCGTTTATAATTGAAAGTCAGATTTCACTACAACAAAAAATATTTATAACATACTGGAAGAATGCAAAATATATACATGCATTAATGCACTGGATATTATCAAAATAAAACGAAAAATGAAAACTAATTTAAAATAAATATTGTTTTAATATCAGAATTATATAAACATAAATTACATTTCTTATTTTAGATAAAATTTCACTTCATAAAATTATGTCTATAGTGATCTACATCGAAAAAATTCCTTAATTTATATATTCTATAAAATTAAAATTTAGTGATAGAAATTAAAATTAAATGCTAGCCTCCACGTTTCAAAAAAACCTTGAAGCTATTGTAAAAATCATTTAAATAGCATAGTAAAAATGAGTAAATATGAAAAAAAACTGAACTCAAAATATCATTTCAATAAACTCGAAAAGAAATACAAATATATATCAAAATAGTTAACGGAATTATAGAAAAATTTTAAATATTACTTTATTTAAAAAAGCTTACTTAAGAAAGCAACCGGCCAAGTTATTTATTTATTTTGAATAAAAAGTATGTATTTAAAATGTATTCTACTAACTAAAAGTGCTTATACTTCTAAATAAAAGCTAAAGTTTAAGTCTGCTTAAAAATTAATTTATCAAAGTTAGCATTTATTTTTTATTTTTTCCAATTGAAAAAACATTAGGTAATTCAATTTCGTTAAATAAATTATTGGTTTGGATTTCATTTCAACTGTTGTGTCAAATTAGATTTAAAAATAAATTTAACCAATTTTCATTTCAACGAAATATGTTGTTTCAAATTAGATTAAAAAATAAATTGAAATAGTTTTTAGAATCAATGGAAAAATCTCAAAAGTATTAAATTAGCATTATTGAAAATATATTTTTTGAAGTTTTACGATGGTATAAAACTCTTTATTTTGATATATATTAAATTTATTGAGAGAAAGATCAAAATACTAATTAATTTACTATTAATTTATAATTAAAACTAATCAATGTTTAGATGAATCAAAGATTGAGAAATTTAAATTTCTAAAACATCACTAGATAGTAAGCACTGACAACCATCAAAGCGTGTTTGTGTTGAAATTCTTGCTCTAGTCCTAATTATTTGGCTTTCGACGCTCTAACAAAAGATACCTTCAAAGTCACTAATCCATTTTTATTATTGTTATTTTTATATAGTATTATAGATTTATTAAATATTCCTAAATAATTAATTCATTGAATTATCACTGTGATAGTTGTAAATGCTCTTTCAGAACTATGAAACAGTTTCATTCTAAATAAGAAATGAACAACAATGTGACACTTAGTGTTTTTCTAACATAGGTTTCATTTATGAAAATTATCAGAGACAAAAAAATAGAATTTATATATATATATATATATATATATATATATATATATATATATATAT
>JAPMOQ010035568.1:700558-777338 GCA_026543055.1 Argiope trifasciata | reverse complement strand
TATATATATATATATATATATATATATATATATATATATATATATATTCAGAAACACGATATTTGATTTATGTGCCTACACCTACTGCATACACCAGTTATTCAGAGAATATAAATATTCAGATATGATGTGAGGGTTGCAGGAGTTTTTGAACTCAAAGACTCTTAAACACCGAAAGGAAAACTATTAAAAAGAAATATATATAACATGTCCAGTTACATGATTAATAAAGAGAAATTTGCACAGTATATTACATAACAAAAAAAAGTGAGAATTTTGAATAACGAGAAAAAATGAAATGAAACATGGAACTAAACTTTACATTTTAAAAAAGCATAGGTTTATTTGTAAAAAGAAGAAGTCATATTTGGTTGCTGAAGAGCTATGAAATCCGAAACAGTTTGAGTGTTATATATAGGCGAAAGTGAGAACCAATCACAGAATGTTAACTAGGATGATTTACGTATACAAAGTCAGGTTGAAAAGGAATTTCTTCTCTTCAATATTAATTGTAATACTTGAAATTTTTATAAGTGCTGAGATTATAGAAAATTTTTGTTGATTTCTTTTTTATTCTTCTTTCTTATGTATTTGCTTCGGGACAAACATATATTAAGATGAGATTACTGAAATATTATACATAGGTCTAAGTAATTAAAAGTATTATTTAAAACAACCTATGGATCAAATTGATCAAGAAATTCGCACAAAATAGTAATAAATGCATATAAACGCCAATAGAAAACAATAAGGAACATTTACGATAAGATTAAGATGGGATATAACACTATCATCTGACCATGACTGGAAACGTTAAGAGGTAAATGTTAAGATATTTCAGATTTTTTAATAGGATTATGAATATATAGTGATGATAAAACGTATATTTTCTAATGCAGTCATTCATAACAAAAAATGATCTAATGCTTCTGGTCATAGAAATGTTACGTTGTAAACCAGGAATATTACAATATTTTAGTCAAAATACATGAACATCATCCAACAAACAGGAAAATGGCGGGATTGGATTCATTATGTGAATTTTCAGTGTGAAGCGATAGAAGTGTGTACAAAGCGGTGAAGTTTAAACAATATGAACATAAACTAAGTTTGTTTGTTTGTTTAATCTTAATCACTTCGTCAATTAGCCTCGGTCATCTTTTATCAATTATGTTCTGTACCTGCCTTTCAAAAATGTATTAAATTCTACTTCAAAATATAATTTAAGGATAATATGACCATATACTGAGTTTTAAATTTGTTGTACTCTCTTGGGCGATTTTTTAACAATAATATCTAAAAGAGAGAGTATTTCTTTAGATAACCCATGCTTTATCTTATATTGTAAAATAGAAAAATATGCCATTCTATAATTGTGAAACAATTAATTAAAATAATAAGGTTTTAAGAAATAATTTTAACTTAGTATGTTAATAAATTGTGCTCAAACGTTTCATGTGACTCATGATAGGCGTGACAACATCATTTTAATAGAAAGGACTTTTCTATAAATAAATTTTTATATAATAAATTATTATTATATGTTTAATTTTTATAGTTTATAATTCATTATATATATTTATTATATTTTATCCTATAAAAATCTTTAAAAATATTCATTGAATCTAGCTCTTGATATAAAAAGATATAGAGAATTTATGTATAAAATAATTTTTGGATAATTCTAAAAATTGACTTTAAAATATTTCAGATTATTTCGCTAAGCATTTCTTTAAGAAAATGATTTTTTAATCGTGAAAAACTTTTCTTAATAAGAGTTCCTTAATTTTCACACTATTATATCTTACAAAATTATCATAAGAGGTTGTTCACAAATGAGAAAATAATTTATTAAAACTGTTTCTTTGGATAAGTTTTGTAAAGAAGCACAATTATGTATCTAAAAATTTAAAATAATTTAAGATAATGTACCTAGTAGCTGAGTTCAAAAATTTTCATCGTTCTCTTTTGAGAAGGATTAGAACAGCCTTCTTATTTCGCTGAAAGGCGAGAGGGACTTCTTTATTGCTAAAGACACTCTCTCTCACAGGAGAGTTAGATTGAAAGAAAGAATCACTTTACCAAGGATGAGATGTTGGGAGAAATGAGGCTTCTTTAAACTTATTTATTCTCCGAAAGGAAATAAAGAAGAAAGATCACTTGAAAAGCCTTCTCTTCTCTAGTCCATTTGGCTCGCTCTTTTCCTTTGTTTACGGGGAATTCCTTGTCCGAAAAGACAGACGCAAAATTAAATTCCACTTCTAGAGAAAATTCAGACACGTAGATTAAAAGGAAGGTCAAGAAAAAATTAATACAAAAATAAATAAAATAACGTTCCTCCGGAAATGACAAAGAATTCGCAAGTTCCCTAAATTAATTTTCTGTGTTACATAAAATTCGAGGGAAGCTTAGAATTTCATTCTCTAGTGCTGGATGATACTTTGCACTTTATATTTACTAGGTCATTTGAAGGGTATTCAATAAACTTTATATGAGTATCATTCTGAGGCTTTACTCAAATGGTTTGCCCTAAGAACATATAGAGAGATTGTGTCTAAAATTAAATTTAAAATATTGTATCTAGAAATTGAGTTGCTAAATTACAAAATGTTCTCGTTATGCATTAGAGCAGTATTTATATTACGTTAAAAGTTGAGGGAGAGTTCTCTGTTCTTAAAGATATTATCTCTCAACCGAGAAATAAATTGCGGGAGAGAATAATTTCTATCAGGGGTGAGACGCTGGGCTTCTTTAAACTTATTTATTTCTCTAACGGAAATAAAGAAGAAAGATCACATGAAAGGCATCCTCTTCTCAAGTCCATTTGCCTAGCGCCTTTTCTTTGTTTACGTGGAACTCTTTATCCACTAAGAAAGCGAAATGCAAAATTAAATTCCATTTCTAGAAGAAAGGGGTGTGGGAGGGCAGATTAAGAGGAAGATCAGGGAAAGAAGGATATAAAAATAAATAAAGTAGCTTTACACCGGAAACAACAAAGAATTTACACACCC
This sequence comes from Argiope trifasciata, assembly GCA_026543055.1. NCBI lineage: Eukaryota > Metazoa > Arthropoda > Arachnida > Araneae > Araneidae > Argiope > Argiope trifasciata. The sequence goes on along the minus strand of JAPMOQ010035568.1, from coordinate 774,327 downwards.
ACTAAATTAATTTTCTGCATTACTCCAAATTTGAGGATAGCTTCGATTCTGATTCTTTAGTCTGAACCAGATTCTTCATTAAAGTGGATTTTTTTTGCCACTTTATATTTACAAGGGCACTCGAATACTATTTGAAAAACTTTATATAATTCTGTTGCGATATTTTTTTTCCTTTTGTTTTACCCACTCGACTTGCAATAAGAACATCTGGAGAAATGATTTCAATTAAACTATTTCAACTCACAGAGTAAGAAAAAATATATTAAGTTAAAAAAAGCAAAGAGAAATGTTTTTCTTCAGATATATATAATTCTTCTTAGACAAATTGAAAGTGAGTAAAATAAAATAAGTCGCAAAGTTTTCTAGGAATGTTCCAATCGTTTTCAGACAAGAAAAGAATCCCGTTAAAATACAATTACGGAGAAAACATTCTTTCCTTAATGATAAAAAAAAAGTCAAAACAATCGCAACAAGTCATATTGAGAGCTGCTAAAGTATTTGCAATGTAATGAGAAAAAAAGTGCAGCGTTGAAAAAAGTGAAGAGCAGAAGAAAATTCCTATTACATTGTACGTCTCCAGGATTCATTACATTAAATTAATCAAATTCAGATATAGAAAGCATAATAAATTAAAGAGCAAATTCAAAATATAATTAAAAAGAAAATATAAACAAAACAAATGAAGAGATCTTCTGAGAACACAAAACTTTATCTTATTTCGATACCGTTGCATTAGAATTTGATTTTGTTTTTCTGTATTTTTTATTTACATTTGTTTCTTCTCTGTAATTAGTTTGCTGTTTGGCTAATAAAGTGCACTTTTCATATTTTCGCAAGTGACGAATTGCAAGAAATTTTATGAAATGAAGAATGTTTTGTGAATATGAATGAAATAAATGATTGGAGTAAACCTTTTAGCGTAAATATTTCCAAAATATAATAATGATTTGCGCTTTCATTAATGGGTTTATTTTAATTAAAAAATATTTAGCTTATATTTTTCTGCATATGTATTAAAACTCAAAAATGCAATTGTTTAAAAAATATTTAAATTCCAATTCTCTTTTTTTAATAAATAATTTTTATATCTGGTTTATCCTTACAAAACGGTTTTTATTTTGCTTTTGAGTATGCGAATCAAGATTATACTATATTATATATATATATACATATATATAATTGGAGCTATAAAAAGATTTTGTATATTAATTGTGGAAATCAATTCACAAAATTATTTCAAAACTAAGGTATAACATTTGTTTCTGTGTAAAATATTGGAAAAGATTAAACAACAATTCTTCCTTTTTATATATTTTCAAGTTACAATGCTATAAAATAAATTATCCCCACATAGTGTTATACAGAAATATTAAAAAATCAAATGTTTCATCGCGTTAATATTTCTATTTCTTCATAAGGAATATTAAAAAAATAGAATATATAAAATTAAATACAATTATATTAAGTTATTTTACAGAAGATTGAAATCTGGGATGTTTTAGTTTTATTCTTTTGAAACCATCTTCTGATAAAATATTTTTATCAAACAAAGTTAGAGCAAATATATTGATTGTTATGACTGTATATATCATATGTCTTGATTTCTCACCAAATGATAAAAAAGTTCACGATGACGAAAATTTTTTCTGACCGGTTATTTCAGGGTAGGAATGGAAAACTGCTGATGAAAGTGCTGACGATATTTCGCCATGTGATATGGCCTTTACACGACGGCTTTTCGGTCTAATCAGCTGTGAAGCCTGAAATCATCCGATTTCGAACCCGAGACCTTACCAGTATACCGCCGCGGCTCTCCTTCCGCAAAGAGACAAAAAAAAAATTTAAAAAGTGTACAAGCGAATTTTCTCTTAAATAAATTTGCTTCTTTTAGTCATGCTTCTTTAACCTAAAGCCCTTTGTTATTCTGTTTTGGTGAACTTAACTTGAATTGGTTCCTGAGACATTAAAAAATATTCTGTATTCTTCCACTCTTAATTGGAATTATTTTAGTTTCGAAGAATCTGTGGAATGAGAGCTTTGAAAACCGTGTTTTTCTCGTATATAACAAACTGATTTCTCAGTTCCAAGCCCTCTGGTAATGGCTCCCAAGCCACCTGTCCACATTTAATTATGTCACTGCTCAGAGGTTTCAATTAATATACCTGCAGAACATGTTTCTAATGTTTCATGATAATTTATCCCTCGTTTATATATACCGCATATTGCATTCTGTTTTGCTCATTAAATTATTCTATGCCTTTGTTTTTTATTGTGAGATAAATAACAACATAACATGAAAAATACAAAGTAATTTGAAATAATTCAAATGCGATAAAAAAAACAGTGGAAGTGGATCTTTGAAACTTTCTGCAGTAACGGTCTTATCCCCCTTCTTCCGTATAAAAGCAATAACTATGAAAAATAGTTCTATAGCATGAATCTAGTATTTTTACTAAATCTGTGACGAGAATGATTATTTGTGAGGCCTCTTGGACACTCAAATTTGGCAGGAAATTGCAGTTGTAGTCAATTAGTAACATAACGAATTTCATTGATTTATGTCATAAAGTTTATGAGTCAGTGCATTTACATAGGTGCACCTGGAGGTATTTATCAACAAACAGTCAATCTTTATCGAATTTTTTTTTTGATAATTATCTACATTTTAGATAGCATGTATGACATTTGACTATTACAATACTTCAAATAGGAGAAAATAAATTAACTGACGTCTTTAATGCATTCATTGAGGTTAAAAGGATTTAAGTTCAGAAAATGAAAAAAATTCAGTTTCCCTAGACATTTCTTTTCTTTACTTACAAAAATGTTTCAAAATTTACTCTTGAAACAACTCCTTATAAAACAGCCCATATGGTTTTGTGAAAATGGATATTAAAGGGTGTTTAGCTATCAAGTATATAACCAAGATAAAAATTTCAATAAATAGTTTTGTAAAAGGAAAATCATTCGGAATAATCTGTTTAATGGGTTTTTATAACGAAAATATGCTAGACAGTGATAATAAAATTTTATGATAAAAGTTTACAGTGATTCAGTTATTCTATGCGCATTCATTTAAATGAATGAATGAGCATAGAATAAATGAATTTATGTTCATATATATATATATATATATATATATATATATATATATATTGTAAAGTAAATGAAAAATCATTTTGCTTGATGTTGTTTTATATAACGTCAGAAGGTTATGAAATAAATTTAATGATGTTTTCTTTTGTCTTAATATGCTCCGAAATAACATTCAAATATAGACAAAAAAATTAATCGTATAAATCAGTAAAAAAATTCAAATACAAAGTACAAAATATTTCAGTTCATTTGCCAAATTTACACCTAAAGGTGTATGTTATTAAATAATTATATTTGACTTTGTAACTATAGAAATTTGTAATAGATATTTGTTCACTTCCTTATGTGCTAGACTATCAAATTTTATGAAATTATGTATTTTCGATGACAATGCGCTGTTTCATAATTCAAATTTTATCAGTTAATTTTTTAATTACATGTGGACACCACAGGAGAAATCCCATTTAGTAGAGACTGTGAAAATATTTTATTTAAAGATTATAAGATATTTATAATAAAGCATTATAAATGGAAGATCAATAGTAGACCATAATAAAAGATGTTGTTGCTACTCTATGACACTTTACAAGCTTGTTGAGGAACTAAAATATAATAAAAGTAAAAATATCCAGGTTTAATGCTCTAATAAAAGTATGGTAAAATATTTTTATCACCTTTCACCCTTCTCAGATACATATATAAAATACATTTCGGCAAGCAAGTTTTGCTGAAATTTTTCATATATATTCCATAAGGTGCATGGGAAAAAGAAATGGGCAATAAAGATAACGTCTAAAATTTTGACAGCAATTGAAAACTTAGGTCACTAAAAAAGTAAATATGAAGTGTAAAAATTCATTTAACCATATTATTTTTTCAGTTTTCCTACTATTTGCATATATACAAAATGAGTTAAGGTTTATTCATAAGCAGTATAGAGAATTTTTGCAGAACTGCAATAACATAACGAGGATTACTAGCTTTCTGTTTTGCACAGTTTTTCGAAGAATCCATAAAATTAATAGTCAGAGAAATTTAAGTCTGAGGAAGATGCCATTAGGGAAATTTCTTGAAACCACTAAGTCACCGCCAAAAACAAGAAAAGTTCTTTTACTTGCTTGCCTATGTGGCTCTTACATCATCTTACATGAAGATGGTAGTCTAAAAGCATTGTTTCCAAGAATTCAGGAATATTTTGCTGTCGGAAAGGGAAGATGCTGAAAGTAACAGGAATCGTAACTGAACAACTTTATGAACTTTAATGAGGGTGGGACATTTTTTTAATAAAAGAAGAAATTCGTTAAAATTTATATATACCATTGTTATTCTATTTACTATGCAGAATGCTTAACCTTAAAACTAGTATTTCACTTGAGACAATCTAAAATTTTCACTAATCAATTACGGTACAATGGGCTTTATATGACAACAAACCTTTTGAAAATTCATGCTTTGTTGGCAATCTTCCTCTTTAAATGCCAGCTAGAAAATCATAGCTCTGATTTTAAGCTTAATGTTGAAGTCTTTCCGAAATGTGAATCTTGAACTGTAATCATTCTAAAATGGCATATTTTTTTCATACAGTGAATAAAAAAATTGACAACTCACTAAATATCTTAACGTAATAACTATGGAAGAACAGCTGGAACAAGATGCTGTATCAAGCATTGTAACATCAAGCTCTTCCACAATTTTATTTCGATGTTTAGTTAAGACGTTTAGTTTCACATTTAGTTAAGACGTTTCAAAGGAAATAAGATCTTTTAACAACTCTTTCAAAGCCAAAATTATTACAGTAAATGTGAATTCTGCAGCAGTTTTGAAAAAATAATAATTCATCAATTCAGAGTGATCTTTCTTTTGTTAAGATGATGTGAAAAATAATTTTCCGACACAGAACATTAGTATTAAAAAATTTCCTAGTTTAAAAATCACAAATATTTGAACTATTTCTTTTAGCAGATTTCATGTATATACCTATGTAGTTAATGCCCAATTACTGAAATGTGTCCATCAGAACTGATTCTACATATGTTTGAGAAGTATTTACAAATCAGAAACATGAGTTATACCAAAACCTATTATAATAAATTACATGACACAAAAATTATTTACTGACTTTCCCGAATTTCAAATGTCCAGTATCTTTATATCAACAACAATTTCATAACAATAACTAAAATTTTCAACTTATGTTCTTTACATAGAACTCTAAAGAAATCACTTTCAAAGAAAGAACAACCCTATGTGCACTTTTAAAAAGTGAAGATGGAAGTCATGAAACAAGTTGATCCATGTAATGACTTAACATCTTGTATTTCAAAAAAAAAAAAAAAAAAAAAAAAAAACTTGAGTAAAATGTTTTGCTATAACTGTAAAAGAACAAAAACAAAAGCTGGTAGGAGTTTCTCAAAAATATCTCCCTTCTAATCAATTCAATAACTTCAGTGCTCACAACATGGGGACATACTCCATAAAATACTGCACCATCACTTAGAGAACTTAATTTAACCCGTCTTTAATAGAGTTTCCTTTTTTTAATAATTTTTTAGCTTATCTTGTGAAATCGAGACTGCGATACTAAGAAAAGTCTGCCAGACACATTAGCTACGCCTTGCCATTTGGGTGTCAAGGTTGGAGATTTAATTTTCCAAATGAATGACTGAAAGCAAGTGATGTATCGATCAGCATCTTTTTTGAACATGTTCCGAAATTTTACATTATGTGTCATTTTCTATTCTGAAGCTAATAATTACAAAAGAGTTAGTTATTATCTATGGATTATTAGTCATTTTGCTTAGTTTTTTTTATTTTACCATATTAATAGATTAAAGTTTACTGAAAATCAAATATTAATGATCTTTTGCAATGAATAATGCTTCTTTTCAAAAGATTTTTTTTTCAAAAATTTTACTTATCTTGACTTATGTCATGTTTGTGATGATGGAATTTTGCAATCTATTTTTCACTCATTCCAGATGGACTAACATTTTCAAAAACTTATTTATGCTCGATTGCATTAAGCTTTTTTTAACATTTTAAGATCTAAATTATTTATTAATTGATTAATATAATTAAATTGTCCTTCCATGTGGATGATGACGCTTGGTAGGCAATATGAAAAAAAAACCTATTTCAGTATTCACTTACAATAAAAATAATATAATTTTTAAAGGAAAGAGAAAGAGGATAATTAATAAAATAATTAAGAAAAAAAAAACATACTTTTTAACACATTTGCAAACGTATCACTATAGCTGTTTTTATTGAGTATATTTTAATGGTTTTTAGACCACAGTCAGAAATATTATATTCATATAAATAATTTAGGAACTATGATTTGACTATTGCGCTCTGTATGTTTAGTTGAAAAGTAGTCGAAGAATATCTAATACTTTATTAAATAGATTACTATGATTAGTTAAAAAAAAAATATAGAATTCATGAATTCCTTATTTTATTTAGACAGACAGACAGACAGATAGACAGATAGACAGATAGATAGATAGATAGATAGATAGATAGATAGATAGATAGACAGCAAGTATAACCCAAACATTTTTGCAAAACTTTCTTGCAGACCATATTATATATTATATATATACCTAAAAAAATTGTGTAAATAGTTGAGAGTTCAAGTGATACATTTTTAAAATAAAATCTTTCTGAAATTTAAAAGCGATTATCTAGACAAAGATAGTTATATATCGTCAACAATCTTGAAAAAAATAATAAGTTTTACAGAGGAAAAAATTCCTAGAATCCACTGAATCCCTTCCTAGAAAAATCCACTGTAGCCTGAAAATCCGAGTTAAAAACTAAACCAATCAGCCTTATTTCATAATTAGATTATATTCCTCTAAAACACTAAAACGATAATATCAGATAAAACATAAAACATATCAAGTAATATGAAAAAAAAATTTAATCACTGTTGGAATTTAATATTCAAAACTTTAATCAGACTTAATAAATTCCTTACAGTCGGTTATGCATTTCCAAAGAAGTTAATTCTTTAAAACTTGACATCTTTTTGTTATTGATTTAGTTTCACATTTTGTTCGTACTAACTTTCTTCTGTAAAATGGCAGAATTTAGTGTAATTATATTACCTACTGAAGTTCTCTAGACTGTTTTGGTCATTATAATTACACAAAATATATGTTTATAATTATTTGTAAAATAATGTTAAAAGAATCTCTCAATATCCGATATTAAATGTAACAATCTCACACATGATATACTTTTACATTACTTTTTTATTTCATGTTTGCTGACTTTGAACTGTGTCAATATCTTTCGATCTTCTCCTGATAGGATTGCACAGCCATTTATCCCAATATCAATACATAAATTAAATATATTGATATCGAGAAGAAATGTTAAACCATCGAAATTAATTGGGCATTTGATGGAGTTTCAGGAGTGTAAAAAAGAGAAATGCAAATAGAGGCTTTGTGCGACTCTAGAAAATTATTTTTGAAAAAATAAAGTTTTGTGTAGAATATAAGTTGCAAAAGATAAACTATGTAGTGATGAAGATAAGAATTCAGAGTTTGAATTATACATTTTCTGAGGCCTGAAATAAAATTTGCCCTATCCATGAAATGATAAAAAAAACATTTGGAGAAAAGTATTTGAGACTATTTATGATACGTTTAATTGCAAAATTATCAAAAAAATAAAGCTTGGGAAAATCAATTCGTCAAAGACAAGAGCTTTCAATTCTACCAATGATACATCATCTTTAAAAATTTCAAAGTTACACAAATGAGATAAGATCTTTCGCTTTTCATTACATCAAAGATCAGGAAGGGAAACGGCTGATTTGAGAAAACAACATGATTCTATGTAAAAAAGAGTATTATCCAAATGCAAGACCATCTTGAACGTGGAATACTTTGCTTGCAGTCATAACTTTTTAGTAATACATTTTACAAATAATGGAAATAGAGATTCCTCTTTAAAGATAATAAAATATAGATCCTTTTTATAGGCAATGAAATATAGATCATGTTTATAGTTAATGAAAACAAATATCAAATAGATACAGGGTGTCTACATAGTATGCAGCTTTTCATATTTATACATTCAGATAGAGCATGTTTTGATGCATAAAATGTGGGGTCCTAGTTTAATTACCCATATTTTATACACCAAAAAACTTGTCTTAACGTGTTCTATCCGAATTTATAAATATTAGAGGCTGCATGCTTTGTGGGACATAATGTATTATGAAATATAAGATACTTATACTAAAGCCATATTGAAAATTGATAACTATATAATTTTTTATTATATGACTGAGCTAAATAGTCTCCCGATATTAATAATTTGATTGATATACCAATTTACTTAACGTTTAATGACACCACATCTCTTAAGGATCAATGCTTTGACCCCCAGATTTTTTTTTACTGCTTATTATAAAAATAAAACTTTTTCTCCTTAAAACTGTATTAACGTTTAATTTTATCTAAGCTACTTCAATCCTTTCTAAAATTAAGATGAAACAAAGCATCATGAAATATTTCTCTAATTACTATCAAACATGGCATTGAAACTACTACTCTATCATTAAGCAAAGCGCTCTCTCTAGTTTCTTACACTCCATAATACAAATCACCATTTCACCTCAACTCAATTTCATAATTCCGGAACCTCCTTAATGTTAAAAGTAACTTGAGTCATTTTGCATTGATAACTGTAAAATAATCACCGACTCATTAGGGCTATCTGAATGATATAATGCTTCAATAATATGAATACATTTTAAGATTCCCAAATCATTTTTACTTTAAAAATTACTTTTCGAAAGTTGAATGTCTAGACGAAGTTTAAAGTCTTGGTATTCGTTCTTGTAATCCGCTGTGTATGTAAATGATTATAGATTACGAAATGCAATGTAAAGAACTTCTAATGATTATGAACTTAAGCTTAGGAGTTCAAAATGATTATCACTTGACGAATAACTTAATTATTCATTACCTCCGCTGGGAATCTTAATGATTCCTATGGTGATGATCCCTGAACTGGAGCAAATTAATTTGAGGAAACGCGAAGGATATCTTAAACTATAACAAATGATTTAATTCATAGGTGATATTTCAATGGTGAAAATGCTATCCAGACTAACCAGAAGTCCTTAATCATATCTCAGATGATTTAAAATATACCTTCGGTTTTAATTAAGCTCATTTATTTAATATCTCAGATATAATCTGTGAGTTTTCTCATATTAAATTCAGTATTGTAAGTCACGAATATACATCTGAAATGAACCTGGCAAGAGTTCATTGAACTCTTATTTACCTTTATTAGTGGTTACTAGCCTTCTTTGTCATTCAAACAAAATCTTTGAATATGTTGCATCATAAACATCTGTGAATAAAATTATATCATGTATACATAGTTTCTGAATGCTTATTGCCATAAAGTTGGATTCTGTTTGTTCAACAATCCGAATTAGCCTTTAGAGAATTTGATTTTCTGACGAAGCAGAGGCATAGCTATTGAACCATTATTAAGTAATATTACAGAATGTAGATTGCTATAAATTAGGGCAACTATTTAGATCCAACCTATACGATGTTTGCTTTTCTGATGAAACAGAGGAATTGTCATTTAGTCAGAATTATAAAATATTGGCTCATTGCCTATATTTTATCATGCTGTTCTACTTATCCTCAGCTGTCAGACAGGTTTCACATCCTTGCTATAATTAAGCGAATTTAAACTTAAAAATGTAAGTTTCAGACATAAAATGAAGCCTCAGAACATTATGCTTCTTGGAAATAAAGAAAAAACATATAAAATTTCCCAACGTATTATCAGCATTGTTAGTGTATATTGTATTAACATCCCATTTTAAAGCAACCCTAGGGCTATTTGGGGAAGGGACTCGCAATTTTGAATCAAAGTCAGATGGCAACGACAGCTGTGGTAGTACCACTCTTCAAACTTCCACGTCACTCCTGAAGGCATATGTTCCCGATGGATTCAACATGCAGCAAACCAGCTTATACGATTGTTTTTTTGAGGAATCGGGACTCAAACCTGAAACTCTTCAATTCCGAAGTCGAGACCTTACCACCATACCAATGCAGCTTCATTATCGTCATCTTATCTTTATTTAGCGAATATTTTAGCTACTTATATTGTAAGAAGGGAAGAATATGTAATTATTTTCTTCGTAACAGTTTTTAGGATAATAAAAATATAAAAGCTACATTTCCATTCTGACGCATTAATATCAGAAAATTATTTATATTGAATTTATCTAGACATTATAAAACCAAGATTTTCAAGTTTTGAATGGATTATTTTAAAACTAGGTAAATAAAGGATTTAAGTAGATAGTCATGACAATTCCGTATCGCACGTGACTCAAGAATACTACAAGGTCGATTTTTACTACCTAACTGATAATACATTCATGTGACGTGATATTCAAGTAGTAAATATCACTACTAAAAATCACTACTGTACCTTTTATTCTTCTTCATACTGCATATTAACCTTTGAAATTGTGTTAGATTTTTTTTATCATGTTACAATTTAAAATGGATTCACAATCCTCTGGTTTGGAAATCAATATTCACCAGCTCAGTAAAAGCAGTATCTTAGCAAATCAAAAATTTCTATACAATGAACAATGCTTATTGATTTTAACATCCAATTTTCTTAATGAGATCGATGAAGAAAAAGGTTATATATTTCCTTTTTATTGTCAAATTTATTAGATTGCTGGATTTTAATTGCCATATATCTCTCTTTACTCATGAAACTTAAATTGTGCAAATAAATTATAGACACCCCATTTTCAAATTTCTCAAGCTTTTATATAAGCTTACGGACGGTTTATATGTATGGAATAGAAAGATAGAATGTAATCAAATGCTTGAAATGTGTAATAGATTACATTCATGGAGATTATATCTAGTTTCATAGAAAAATATTAATAGTATTATTTGGAGAAATAAATAAGTTTTCACTATTTTTCACATATTATTGATATATTTATAATGGCTTTTTTCTTTTGAATTCAATTTCTTAAAATTCGATAAGCATTCATGAATTAAGATATCTTATTTTAGTTTTTGTTGTTTATTTCGCCATTCTTAAACGTAGGAAAATCTTCCTCGTATCTAATACTATAATACGAGGAATGGTTGCCAAGTCGAAAATCGCCCCAGAATTAATAAACTCCGGTAAACTTGGGGGTCTGGGGTTTTTGGCCACGAGAAATCGATTGGCGCCGGTTTTGAAGCGCTACGGTCGAACAGTTCGGAGTTACAGATAGGATATTTTCAAACTTTATTAGTTCGCCATAATGGCTACTTAAATTTTCAAGCGGTAACGTGCTGTCATCTATAGCCAATATGGTGAACTAATAAAGTTTTATGTTTATGCTGTTATAGGTTTATAATATGTTTCTTATGTATGTATATATGTTTGGTTTTTCTAAATAAATTTGTCAAAAATATTGAACTTCAACACACTTCAATCTTTACCTTTACTTTACTTTTGTATTGAATAGTTCCCTTTCCAAACTCTAACTTTGTTTAGAATAGTTTACAATGGTGCACTTTAACCGGTTATCTTTTCACCAATGGTTTCACAAATTTTCTTATGGCATGTATTGTTTTGATAAATCACAATTGAAAATTTAAATCTTCGAGTAAGCTTCGATACCTGTTTTCTGCGAGCGGAGCTCGGTCACCCGCTGGTGAGACAGAAAATGAAGTATGATTGAAAAACTAAAATTTCTTATAAATGAAAGTACTTTAGAAAATTATACAATATGCATGATAATTTTTAATTTTAAATAACTATTTATTTTTAAACAGCAACATGTGTATGCTTAAATTGAAAAACTAATGCATTCCCAAATATCATATAATTATTATAAAGGATAGATAATAAGACTAATAATAATAATAATAAATCAAACTAGATTGAAACAGGAATTTAGATGTAAATTCGCTTTTTTATTTCTTGCAGTTTTAAAAAGTAGGCACGTTTATGTTTCCAATTATATCTTTATTTTTTATCGAAGGCAATTAGAAGCTAAGTTATAGAAATTCACATGTAAGTGGTGTTTATTTATAAGAATTTAAAAACTTTAAATGAATTTTCTGAAGAACAAAATTTTTCATAATTTCATAATGTCCGCATATCTCAAACAATAATCAAGATAATGAAACTTATAATTAATGCTCTTTTTTTAATAGAAAATGTAATAAATATGAATTTTATGTTAAATGCTCTGAAAGTGATTTATGATTGTTTAATGTAAATATTGTAAAAAAAATTAAAAATTTCATAAATAATTATTACACAAAATGAAATTTCATAAATAAATATTACACAAAATATTTTATTTCTGAATATAATTTTACTCAGTTTTTATACAGTGAATATAATTTTTCAGTCAGTTACACTCTAAGATCTGTTGCACATGTAATGTTTAAAATATGAAAAACTATAAAAATTATTTTTATCTACAATAATCCTACCTATTGTAAATAAGTGGTAACAGTTACATCAACATTTGCTTTTTCTTCAAAAGATGCATATATATTTAAATAATTTCACTTTTATTCGTCCTTTTATCCATCTATATAAATAAAAATGAGTGTTTGTCTGTATGTCTTTTATGCGCTGCAGTACGGCCCATCCGATAGCGATGAAACTTTGAATAGTTATTTCTTGCACTTAAGGGGGGGTTATAGGCATAGTAAAATTACGTAATCTATAGAAATAAAAATGAATGCTTGTCTTCATGTCTTTTTTGCGCTGCCGTACCACTCATACAATTTTGATAAAACTTTGAATATTTATTACTTACACTTATTTGTTTCTGCTGAAGATGGAAAAACAATATTATATATATATGTTACTGTGAGAGACCGAAATTGGAGAATGTCGACATTCGCTGGTGAATGTCAACATATACCAAAAACGTTGGTGAAAGACCGTACAATTGATTACATTTCTTGCACTTTCGGACCATCGCCGGTATATGTCGACAATCACAGACAAGCTTTGGTGGAATTTGAAAAGATGATTAAAGAGCTCGAAAAGGAGATAACAGAAGGCAACGTCAACAAAGAGGTGCGGCCTAGAGCACGTTGTGTTTTGCTGGAACACAAGGTCAACAGAGAAATATTGAGATAAGAAAATGCAAATCTGCATTTCTCCTCTCCGGATACGGAGAGATGAAACGCATATTCAAGATTCACCATTAGTGCATTGTGGATGTCGACATTTGCCGGTGTAAGTGAGAAATGAGGATATCTAGCAAATATTTCGGACATACACCAAGCGACTACGTGAATGTTGACATTCACCAGCGAATGTCGACATTCTCCAGATTTCGGACTTTCACGGTAACATATATATATATATATATATATATATATATATATATATATATTGTCAACCCTAAAATCTTGAATAATAAAGTTTAAAAAAAATAGAATTAATATTATTTACGCCTCTCCTTTATATATCACTCAATTTCAATAAATGCATTCATTTGCCATACGAAAATAGATATTATTCTTTCTATCATTCTAATTAAATAAGACAGCTATTTTTAATTTCAAATGATACTTACTAAATTGTTTCTTCTGAGGCAGCAATGCGCCGAGTACCAGCTGGCATATTAATAAAAAACGTCATATAAATATTTAATGTTTTGTTTATCTAATCTCCACCTAGTCGTATACCTTAAAGTATTTAGTTTCTTATGAATGAAAATTTCTGCTACGATAAACACAGGCGTATTCAATAGAAATTTAAAATAATTTTTGCATGAAACACTCCCAATTTTTCCACTTAATTTTGTTTTTATTCATTCTCTGTCAAGAAGAATATTGATCCTTCAAAAACACAGTCTTCAGTCAAGTTCCGCTAGTCTTTACATGAAATGCCCAACAACATAAAACCCCCAACAACTTTAAAAATTCTTTTTTAGGTTCTGTTTAACAGCTTTACACATGACATAAAAGGCTTAGCTCGTATTTAACTGACACCGTGGCATTAAATCATCTCAAACGAAAAGCAGAAATAACATTATAGAAAAGTTTTTTATCATTTTCTCAACATCTGATGTACCTAGACAGCCGTAATGATTAGTTTTAATTCAATTGTAAGAAAAGGAACTCATTAAAATTATGAAATAGATTAATTTAAAAAATTCTGGGTCTAGAAAGTTTGATAACACGAAAGTCTTCCGATTCTTATCAAATAAATATGAAGCAAAGTGCTAAAATAAACTTTTTAATAAGTTCAAATCACATTTTGATTTTTTAGTGTTACACCATTGATTTTCAAATAACTTTGCATTTATTTGAAATATTATAATAAATATATAAATTTTCTATGGACGGCTGGAGTTTTAATAATATGCAGGTCTTACAATTCTTATGAATTGAATAGGAATCTTAAGTGAGTAAATAAACTTTTAATATGTTCAAATCGCTTTTTAATGTTTTAGTGTTTCTCAGCTGATTTATTTCAAATAACTTTACATTAATTTGAAACTTTATATTAAATAAATGAAATTCAATGTGAAAGGAGTACTACTTTGCTATTTCTCAAAGTTTAGGAAGTGCTCTCAGAATTGCGAATAAATTCAAACCTTACGATTCTTATCAAATGAAAAGAAAGTAATGAAATAAAGTTTTTATATGTTCAAATCGCAATTTGATGTTTCATTTTGCATATTGATTAACTTCACATAGCTTTACATTCATTTCAAAAATTATATTAAGTATATAAATTACAGTATGAATTGAAAACGCCGTTGCTATATCACAAAGCGCAAGATGTGCAGACAAAACTGCGAAAGTAAAAATGATAACGTTTTTTTGTTTTTGTTTTTCTGCAAAATATATCTTGCTATACATTTTAGAAGAAGACAATCTTATTAAAAAAGGATATTATTTATTCAATTTAGACTTTCAAAACGTCGGATATGTTCATGATGTTGAATTTTTTGTTTTTTGGTTGAGATGAAATTTTAACATGATATATGTTTTCTCATTTTCATTTATTTTCTGTCTATTGAAATTACGTTTACAACTTTTGTCATTATTTTGAATCATCATTTGAATCATATTTATGTAATTCAATTTTACTATGAACATTGAATAATTCTCGTGTTATATTTATAAAGGAAAAATATGTGGCTAGAAAATAGAATCATCTTTTTTACCGAAACCGGACATCTTACTGGAAGGTAAAAATCTGCTGCATTAAATTTTAAAAATAGAATATATTCTTTATAAAAAGAGAAGTCCATTGATACATACGACGTTTATGAAAAAGAACAAAACTGTCGGTTTTGAGGCTTGCTGTGAATAAAAATTTATCACTAGGAAAATAAAAGTATGATGAGGATTAAGTGTTCACCGAGGAGTATATCCAGAAAACTTTCAGGCAATTAACACACTAAATAAACCTCTCTGAAAAAAGATACCCAGTTTAATCAAATTACAAACATGACAATGTCAAGATTGAATCAGAAAGATTGTTTAAAGGATGAATAAGGGATGCCTTCACCCAGACTGAGAAAGACGGATCAGATAGATCCTTTTCTTTTATACTTTTATAACATAAAAATTTCTTTATTTTTACTATTATGCTAACAAGCGTTAACGAGCCATGTCTAAAAAAGGCAAAAGAATAATCATTGATTATTTTTTAAATTGTGCAATGTTGAAATAGTGCACTTAAATTTTGAGAAAAAATATTAACAGAAAAACTGACTTTACTTTTTTAAATTTATTATTATATTTGAAATTGTTTAAATGATAAACAAATTCCTGAGCATAAGTAAAAAGTTTTAAAGATTTAAGTTAGTGAATAAATATAACAAATGCCGGTACGTATATTAACAAATTATGTAATGAAATCATTGTTCTTTTATACATTTAATTAGTTATAAAATCTTTGAATAATATGTTATGTATAAGCGCTGTCATAGACGTTTTGTTCTTTTTATATTTTACTGCATAGCTTAGCCAAACTTGCTTCTGAAAATATTAGTTATTTGTATTGGTACTATATTCCTTGCTGCTTTAAGTTGCATTAACACTTTCCACACTTCTGACGAGGTATCTCGTCTTTCAGATACTTCCATTAATATTTGATATTTGTCTTTTCATTGAGTTTTATCTAATTCCTCCTCAGCGATAAGGGTGTTAAGATTAAATATCTAATCTTTGAATGGTACCAATTTGATTTTAAATTTTCCCAATTTAATTGGAAGTATCTGAAAGAAGAGATATCTCGTCGGTAGCGTTGAAGGTGTTAAAATTCATATGAAAAGGCTTATAATACTTACAAGCAACATAACTATGGACAATGTAGCAAAAAAAATTTACCTATTTATAATTACTATTTTTTCTTGAATGAGATATGTATAAATTCTAGAATTAAAAAAAATACTTATTTCATAGGAAAATTTTCTTGAGCAGATTAACTACTCGAGCTATTAAATATCCAACATTTTTTGGATCCAACAGAAAATGAAATAAAAACAAAGTAGATTAAGCCTTAATTATTTTAACAAATTACCTTCAACAAGAGCTTTAAAAACATAATTCTTCCCATAAGCAATGATATATTTATACGTTTTAACTAACAGAAAATACGAAAACAGATCCAAAACTAATATGTAAGATGTTTTTAATGATTACTATAATCATGATAGAATTAGCGTACATTATTTCTTATATCTAACAAATAAAAATTCAAACTCTGCAACGTAATAAATCATTCGAATTTTGTATTTTTCTTCCTCTCTTAATAATCAATTAATTTTGAAGATCTTATATATGCTGAGAAGTTTGCTCGAATTTACTTCTTAGGGAACAATTAAAAGTTGTAACTTATTTTCTCCTAATTACAAAATATTTTGAAACAAGTCTTAGCAATAACTGAAATTAAAACTCAATTCTTAATTTCACAAATATCTAAAAATTCAATATTTGGCATACCAAGAGCTGGACATTTTCCAACTCTACAACCTACCTTACTTTAGCCTTAGGTTAATTTTACTTTCTTTGTAAAATCACTCAAATGTAATAACTTCTATATTTTTGTATCAAAACAAATGCATTCAATCTTATTCCAGGTACGATATTTTATTAAACATTTAATTTATTAATTCTTTCATGCTTTCAATTGGCTCAAGGTTGAAGTGCTTTTAGATTAATATTTATTTCAAGCTTACAAAAAATGCAACTTCTCAGCCTCAATGCTTTCAATAGCTTTAAAATTTTTAATGCATTAATGGGAAATTTCGTTCTTGAAGCAAAAAATGCGTATTAACCTTCTAAATCTTTTTTTCCTTTCCGTTAAGTTTTAAAAGCGATCTGACATTTACAATGGATTTCGTTTCAAGGATATTATTCATTGATTAGATGAAAGGCATTAAAAATAACTATATAATTAATCTGGGAATCGATATAAAAGTCAACATATGTGAACTTATAACATTTTTTAAACAAGGTAAAATTTTAAAAGATGATTAAATATGAATAAAATTTTATATTTTTCAATATTTATTGATTTATAAGAGTTGAAACGCATAAAGAAATCGAATTCACGGTTATTATAAAAGAATGTATATATATCACTTAAATATTTCATGTGATAAAATATAGTTATTACTTTTTAAATTTGGCGGAACCCCGCAAATTTTTGATAGAAAAAAGGGATGATTGATGAAATACCAGAAAATACAGAATTTTTAATAAATATATGCAATAAATTCCTATTAGCCGAATTCGTTTTTAAAATTAAGTATTTTCTACACCCTTTCTTTCAAGCGTTATTTTAACTTCAACTTCTGAGCTGTGGGGAGAAGAGGGAGGAGTCGACTTTCCCTCCCTTTTATAACTTTTATCAGTTTATTAACTTATATATTTTTATTTCTGTTTTAGATATCTTCTATTTAATTTATCTATGTTGCTATCCATTTTATTAGAATGTTTCTATAATTTTTCTTAAGGTTTAATTTATGCAAATTTCATTGTACAGTGTTAAGCGTCACTAACTCAGAGGAAGTCACTCATCGAAATAAATGCTTGTCCAGCGAGATTTCAGGAATAATCACATTTTGAAGATATACAAGCTCTATATGCTTCAAAGTGGTTTATTTTTAATTTATGTCTTGCTGTTGTGAGAATATAGCTGATTCATCATGGATTAAACGAAGAACTTCTAAAGGTTGCTAAAAATGAAAAGCTTTGCTTAATTTTGACAAAGAAGATTAAAGCTCTGATTTCAAGTTAACTTATTTCTTGATCATTTACCAGAAAGTTTGTAACACTAAAAATTACATAATAATAATTATTAATATTGAATCAATCAAAAGTGACAGTTATGAAAATTAATGTTTCTATCTCGATTAAAGAAGCAATCGTCTGTACAAACCACATTTCACTAAAAAGAAAGATTTCTTTTTGCTTCTGTACTCAATTGTAAAATTCAAGACAACGATAGTGTAATTATCCGTAAAACAGTTGTGCAGTCCATTCACTAGAACTGTGTGAATATCAGTTTATACGTTGAAATATACCATCTGTTGCCGATTTGGAATAATGAATTCTGTTTGTTCTGATTTACTGTTTGTACATTAGCAAGATGATATTTGGAAAATAAGCGAATATATCGATTTCTAAATCACATTTATGATGCTTCCTCTTTCCTCTCCAGTAAGGTAAGTTCACGTAATTTGAAAAAGTTAAAACTTTCAGTTAACACAGTTACTCGAAGTATGCTGAGAATTCACATAACGACGTTTGTACTCTTTTGAAAGAAAGTCGGCCTTAAGATTAGATGTCGCATAAATCGTCAGGATATCCAAACTTTCTGTAATTGAAATATGTAATTCGATGCGAAAGCATACAAATGAGAGCAAATAATTTTCTTGCTCCTCATTCCCGTTTTTCTCAGATATACGTTAAATGTATAGTCTCTCAAGTTTCTTTATAAAGTCGATATTGCAAATGTCGATCAATCTAAGTGAGAGCCATTATGCGTGATTAGCACATTTCTTTAAAGTAATCATTTTTGGATAATGTGCTGCCATATAAATATTTACATATAAGAGTTTTTCTGCATTGTATTACAGGAGTAATATCTTTTTGAAATAAATGTTTTTATCTAAATTTTTTAAAGTCAATCTAAATAAAAAAAAGCAACATGTCTGCAAATTTTATTGATAGAAATGTGTGACTTTGTACATGTCTGGATGAATGTAAGAGAAAAATTTTACTAACTGACATTTTTACACTATATGGTATTTTAAATTATTACTATCAACTTTCTCAGAAGTTTTCATACAATCATATACCTTATTTAATGATACTTTGTAATTGATAGTATATTATTAAATGCCACATTTAGAGAATTTATCTGCTTTGGGACAATCTATACATACATAAGCAGTAGAAGTTTCCTCTACTTCTTACGTATATATACATATAATATGTAAACACTTTTACATAATGTTATTTATTTTATACAATCATAAAAGAGTTACTTCTTCCCTACCTAATCATTCAGGATTTAATTCATCCCGAAAGTTACAGGAAAACTGAGGCTGAAATCCTTACGGCCACCATCAGTACAGTCAAATATTTCGAAGAAAAGTAACTAAGTTCCGTCATAGTAATGGACTGAACTCAATCTTACACTTTTAAAGCATTCGTAAAGGATACTAGAAGCTCTACATATTTTTGACTCTCATTTTTTTTGGGACTTGAGGTGTGGTATTACATAAAGTGCAAAGCTTTGTATGATCGTTAGGAGATTTGAAATGTATTTAGACTTTTCTTTAATAAATTGGAGGCGAATTCGATATAGATTTATAATGCTTACTTAAAGATGGGATACTGAATTTTGTTTACTTAGTATATAGATTTTAATAGGAAGCCAAACAAGCACTTAAAATTTCAAATAATTCGCCCAAAATTTCATTAAAATCTAAAATTCTGGAGATAAAATTATGTGCTGATTTCTTTTTTGAATTTATCGCGTTATTTCTCGTACAGACGGGAAAACTTTTTTTATTCAAAATCTGATTTTAAAAAGAGAATTTAAAGCAAGTCTAAGACCCAATAACAAATTTTTTAAAATTTTTTTTAGTTTTTTGGCATTTTTGAGTTACACTATCATTGACAGAATGATATAATTTCAAGAACAGATTTATTGGTCTCGAAACCTCAAACATTTTGAATCATAAAAATCTTGCATTCGAACTACAGAAAAATACAAAACTTTCAAGACTTCGTACTGAAATACTGTTATAAAATGAAAATAGGGTTCAAAAGTTGAACACAAATAATTTTTGCTCGTTGATTCGAAATTGAAAAAAGTTCGAAACACAATTTACTGCAGTATCATTATTCTGCTACTTGGAAAGCGAAGTAAATGTGAACTCTTCTTATTCTTTTCTCTCTTTTTAAGTCTAACTTGATGAATGGACACTCTTTTCGGAATGACCCCGTACTTCTGGAATTCAGGAATTGCATCTCAAGAAAGCTAAAGCGAATCTCTGAGACGCATTGTAAAGAAACCATGAAAAGAAAGACTCAAGGATGCATTCTACAGAAAATTGATTTTTAGTCTATGCTAACATTATCAAATACAATTTAAGGAATAAACTTTATTTTTAATGACAAATAACAAAATATTATTCAAAACTAACTATTGAATTTTTAATATGCGAGTTAAATTAGAAATAAATTGAGACTCTTGAGAAATATTTTCAAACAGTCACACTTGAAGAAAAAATTTTGCACAAGAAAAAGAGTGTCTAGACGATTTCAATATTTGAATTAAAATAGAAAATATATAGAAAAAATTTTGCACAAGAAAAAGAGTGTCTAGACGATTTCAATATTTTAATTAAAATAGAAACTGTTTTCTTATTCTTTGCTTTTCTTATACCACTTTGAAATAACTGTTCCTATTTTTGCCGAGACAGATGAACATTATAATTAATTTTAAATTTCCTTAGGAAAATAAATTTAAAAATCAAAATATCATTCGAGACATAATGCATCAAATAGCAATATGACTTTCAAATTTTTAAAAATTTGGAATAAAATATTTCCAAAATAAAAGTACGTTGGCACGGATTTATTATTGCTTACTTTTATAATTTTTTGCTATATTATTATGTGATATTCTTATGGCAATACTATTTTAAAATTAATCATACATTGAAGGCTTTAATTTGTAAAGGAATAAATTGAATACAATTTATTCATTTAAAATTTTATTAGAGTAATAAAAATTGCACATTTATTTCAATTAGTAATTTTTCTTGTAGTCTTTAATTTATTATTAATTATCCTTTATATTATAAATTTTTGTAAAAATTTTTTTTCTGAAATTCATTATTAGATTGCTGTATGCAAATGGATTTAAAATTTAACTAAATTAATTCATTAATTGATATACCTTTAAAAATTTAATTAATATGTTTTATCGACTATATACCAGTACTACTATATATCAAATTTCTTGCCTATTAGGAAAGAAATGAATGATGCCCTAATATATTCCATTTTGATCAACAAAATCAAGTTAAGTATATATGTTTAGAAAAAGATATGATTATTGCGATAGAATTAGAGCATTAGAAACTGAACAGTGCAATGATCTATATTTGAAGCTTATTTTTTGCTACTGATGGGACCAATCCCAATACGTCAGAAAGCATTGCAATATATTTATGTGTAATTGCGTATACACCAAGAGGATAGTACTTTATTAACATAATTCCTTATGAGTACTAGAATAATAATATCCAAATAAAAAAAAGTTAATTTTGATTATGGTAAGGTCACTAGATAAATATATTCGTTTTCCGACTCAAACTTTCTGAATTCTAGCTAGTCGGGAAGAGAACGATATTCCCAAGTACAAAAAAAGTACTGATATAAATAGCCATATGGAGTTTTAATATATTTTAAAGAAATAAAAAATGATAACTCTGATAATTCAATATTTTAGTTTACAAAGCAATAAAATTTCCAATATAGTTATTATAATGATTCGAATAAAGCAAAACACACATAAGCCTTAGATATTAGCAAAGCGCATATAAGAAAATGCCTTAGCTAATAGCGAAACATACATAAAAATGTCTTAGATAATAGAGAAACCTATATAAGAATGACTTATATAATAGAGAAGCACACATAAAATGGTTCAGTTAATAGAGAAACACATAAAATGGTTCAGTTAATAGAGAAACACACAAAATTTGCTTAGATAATAGATTAATATATACAAGCATTAACTTCTTTTAAAGTGCGTTTTGACTTAAAGCATAGTATTATGCATAAATTAGCACTAGACTGATCACAGCGATATGATCTATATATCTAAAAAATTCAATAGAATAAAAGTTAAGCATACTGGAAAGTGACTGCTATTTAATTTTATTTTTTTAAGCCTAATTACCTAAATTATTCTATAAGGATCCATTCGCAAAGTTAAAAGCACAATGTCCAAGAATAATTCCAGAACATCAATATTTTTTTCTCATTTTATAAAATGCCCAGAATGATTATTGCTTATCTTGGCTATAAAGTTCACTGTTTAGCATAAAACTTATAACTAGTGATTTATATATATATATATATATATATTACAGTTTTTAAATAATTTTTTTAAAAATGTTCATGAAACGTTAGTTAGACGAAGAATATTTAAATGTTAAATAACACTTTAATCCAGCTAATAAAGGTATATTCGTTTAATAAAATATGCGTAACAACGTGAAATTTTAAAAAATTAAAAGTTTTAATCTTGTCCATCAGTAGTTCAAAAGAAAAGAAGGAAAATGTGAAGTTAAAATGATAAGAAAATATTAAAACACAAGACAAGCGACTAAAATAAGATTTGATACTTTACTTTTTGATACTTTGATTTGATAAAGTAAGATTTGATACTAAAACTTTTTGATACTTTGACAGAAAAAAAAAAATTACATTTCCCCTTAATATTTGGTGGCAAAAAAGTAACTGGAAATTTTTCTTTCGCTTTTTTTCACTTCATTTTAAAACCCCATAAATCAAAAATAAAAAGTAAAATAAACACACATAATAAACAATAAAAGTTTGTTTTTGACTTATACGAATCAAATTTCTTAGATTGAAGTAATGAAACACTAAGTTTGTAGAAATATATAAAATAAATTCTCTAACGTTCATTGATATATTTTTTCAAAATACATACAGTTCATACAATAATCTTCAAAAAGTAATTTTCATCTAAGGAATTTTGACTTTGAAAAAAGATACAAAATAAATTTTCGATTGGAACAAAATCAAGATTCTAACAACTGTCATCGGTTTACAACTTGAAAGAAAACTGGCGAATTTTCGCTTTATATTGCAGTTAAATCAACATAAGTTTTTTAAAGAAAAATACTATCATAACCTGAATGCTATTTTATAGTTATTTTGTATCAAATCTTGGTTAACATTTTTTTATTTTATCATAACTTCTAAAACGGTAAATTATTTAATGGTATAAAAAAGAGAGAATTCGTACTGATCTTTCATTAAATTTAGTTCAAATAAACAGTAAGAAAAAGTGAATATGGAAACGAAGAATAAAATTCGCGTTATTCTATTTTACTCTTTTACAATCTGTAATATTTATAATACTCCAATCTGAAAACCAAAGCACATTATTTCAAAGAAATATTTGAAATTCCTCATATATTAACCTATTTAGAAATTTTTATTCCTCTATATTTTAAAAAAGCGGAAGTTATACCAAGCATAATATTCTAGAAAAGCAAACCGAATGATTTATTTAAATATTTATTGCGCAGTTTTAAATGTATATTCAATGCCATTTTTTCGTCTCAAAATAAAGTTACATATAAGCAATTCCTACTGAAATTTTTTTTTCAGTAGAAATGATAAAAAGAAATTAATGAAAATTTAAATATTTGCTTTTAAATTCATAAAACGTTTTTTGAAGAGTATCTATGGAATACGATTTTATTCGTAGAAAACATCATTTGTGGAAACCGATACATTTCAGAATGTCTTTTCCAAATTTAATTTGCTATTGACTAAACGATGATCACGATGTATTTATAAATATTTACTTTATACTGGCTCGTCTCTATAACTTTGGTTTTGACTATTATGTTAGATTTATTCGATTCTATCTTTAATAGTTTCATAGAAGCTAAAAATCAAAATTTGTAAGAATTGTACCTTATTTTTATGCTTATAACAGTTTGTCTTCAAAGGAATAAAAATCTATATAGATATCTATAGCATTTTGGAGATATCTTTTTTTTCTAACAAAATAATTCGAATGTAAAATGAAATCAATACTTTTCTTGTGACTGTTTCAATTCATATTCATTCTTAAAGTGATGTTCGAAGGAAAATGAACGAAAGGACACTTTGGGAATAAATGAATACTTTATTCAAAGTCTAGACTATAGGCGAGAGCACAACGATCCCATTGATGGATGAGCAGAAGGACTCCTTGATAGCAGAATTCCAGCGGCCGTGACGAGACATGGTCCTTCCCAGCGTCCTTGATTTCACAGTCAGAGTTGAAGCTCTTTCATTCCAGATGTTTTTTCAGGGTAACAAACACATGAAAATCGCCATTTAACATGTCCAGGCTGTAGGAAAAATGATCAAGCTACTCTCACTTGAACTTAGCCAGTTCCAAGAGTGGGACCCTGAAGACGTCTAGATGTGATTTATCATCGATCAGAGCCGCACCCTCTATGAGTAGCCACGGTCTTTTGTTCTTGCGTAATCTTCGCATCTCACAGTAAACATCAAAGTTAATTATTCTTTTGTGCTTTAGGAATTCAACAAGCTGGACTACGAATTTAAGGACTCTGGGAAGGACTGTGTTTCGTCAGGGCCACAGGAATTTTAGAAACAAGGAATCTTTCAGCTCTTAATCAATGGAATCGTTGTGCTCAGGCCTATGGTGTATACTTCGAATAATGTTTTCTTTTATACTCGCAGTATCTCTGCGTACCTTTTCATTTGAACACCCCTTGCATATGAAATAGGCAACAATTTAAATTTTTCAGTTAATGTTTTCTTGCTGCATGACATATTTTTTTTAAATATAAAATTTCTAAAGTTCGCATCGAGCTGCTCTTCTAACAGTCTTAAATAATAGGTCATTGCAAAATTTACTGTAGGTAGATATTACTTTTTCAGCAGCAGCGTTCTTCATTTCAATGCAATTTTGATGAATAAAATATAATTATGTACTGAATATTTTGTCTGATTTATGCTGGAGGGCATCTAGCAACAGCGGACGTATTTCAAGTAAGATTATGGCGTTATGGTCCCTGGAATTCTGGGAACAAGGAATCCTTCAGCTCTTTAATCAATGAAATCGTTGTTCTCATGCCTATGGTGCATCTTTTGAATAAAGTCTTCATTTATAACCAAAGTATCGTTTAGTACCCTTTCATTTGACTACCCCTTGTATATTTACACATAGAAATTTCAAGCAAATAGATAATGATTATATTCATTTAGATAATTCATGAAGAACTAATCTATACTTATAATAAAGCTCAGTGTGTGTGTGTGTGTGTGTGTGTGTGTGTGTGTGTGTGTGTGTGTGTGTGTGTGTGTGTGTGTGTGTGTGTGTGTGTTGGCGCTCTACAGGCCAGACCGTTGGACCTAAAGCTACCAAATTTGGTACATGCATACCTTGAAGGTTCAGAATGTGCACCTCGGAGCCCTTTTTTCGAATTTTTAATTAGAATTTGAATTAATTAAAATTTAAGTGAAATTTCGACGTTTTTCCGTTATAACTTCCGAAATTATTATTGCACAAACATGATTTTTACATCAATTTAAAGATAAAAAATTAGCTTTCTAACGGTATCAGTTTTTTTAATTTATAACGAAAGCTTCTATTTTTAACGAATTTTTAAAGAAATATTTTAACCATGTTTTTATCACGTGACTGGATAAAATAAAAGAATGCCGGAAGTTCAAATAAAAAAAAATTATGGCAAAATAAATCTACAGAAATGCAACTGTCAGCACGTGACAGGATAAAATAAAAGAAATATAAAATGTGATATTTTCTTTAAAAAATAAATGCAAATGATTCTATGATCGTTTGCAATATCTGTATCATTAATTCCATAAATTATCTTTATTTACAGTAAACCTGATTGAATTTAGACAGGATATGCATTGAAATCCGGACTTAATGGCATATTTATGTAATCGTTTGCAATATCTGTATCATTAATTCAATACTTTTTTCCCTTTCTCGCTTTCTTTGAAAAAAAAAACATATTTCATATTTTGGCAACATCATCGAAAAAAACATTTTTAATATTTTGGAAGCATAACCGATAGTTAAAACTGATTGATTTATAAAATTAAAGAATATTATTAGGAAAAGGTGTTCTTTTAGTACTTTTCGTGCATCATCTTAAAGAAAATATTGCTTTCAGGCCAATCAATTCCCGGAATTACTTCTAGGCTAATGAATATGTGATTTAATTGAAAATTTTAGAACGCATTACTCATGGCGAACCAGCTGGTCGCCAAAGGCGGCTAGTAAATAATAAAACAGCTTTAGACGTAAATACCTGAGCACATACAAATCAATTATAATTTATTCCTATTTAAATTATTTTTTATATGCTGTCTATTTTCTCCTAAGATTGATTCACCATTTAACTGTTAGTTAAATAAGTTATTAAAATTAATTAGCTTTAAAATCAAAATAAAATAAATTCTAATACACTGAGAAAGATTTTTTTTATTTGTATTTATCTGCAAGAAGCTAATTCTTAAGATCGATATGAAAGAAATAAAAGCAAAATACTAGGATCGATTGCTAGGATCGAGAAGCAATTGCCAACCAATTAAAAACCCTTTACAAAAAACTGAGTGAATTTCAAGAATCGTGAGTTATTCAGGTGTTGCTATGTCTTTTTTATACAGATCAGAGACCTTCTCGAGACATGTAATTCATCACAATTCCGTGAAAGATAGTTAAATTTTCAACCCAACGTCGATGAGGATAACTTCCGATTAATGAAGACTTTCCTTTAAAAGCTTCGAACTTTCATCGGGAAATCTGTCAACTAGGTTTGAAAGTAGATTGTTTATAAAAAGGACTTAGAAAATGATAATATACCTAAACCTGAATGCAACGTTTTTTTTTTTTTTTTTTTTTTTTTTTTTGTCCCAGAAAACTCTACGATGAAAAGTTTTAAGTGATCAATCACCCTTTCTGGCTGAGGAAAAAAACTGAAACTAATTTTTTTTGGAAAACCAATAGAAGTTGGAGTTAAAAAAAATAGAAAATGAAACTATAGTTAATGTTAAAAGATTTTTTTTCCATTGAAGGGCAATTAGTCTTTATAAGGTCAAATCGTTCTAGAATTGTCAGTATTACTTAATTATTAAAGTTAGAATTCAACAAAAAAAGTTTTGGGAATTATGAAATCAATTCTGTTGTAAATATTTGAGGAAATACTATGATTTTCTTTTTCTTATTTATCATAAAATACTACTTCAAATGTTAGTCGGTACTTTTTTTTTTTTTGAAAACCAATAGAAGTTGGCGATAAAAAAGCAAAAAGAAGAAATTAAAAGTTGCATTAAATGTCACTATTAATCTATTTCCAATCTGTTTGCCAGATAATTAAACAAATTTAAACGATCCATAGTTTATCGTCTATTTCTCAGCAATGCAATTATTTGCATAAAAGGCAAATTTTCTCTTTTAAGGATTTTTTTTTCCAAATTTCCTTTTATAAATATGTTTTTGTCTAAGAAGATTGTCTACAAGATTCTTGTAGTCTGAAATTGTTTGAATACCATTTCCACTTGCTCAAGTTAACAGTTTAGATATTATTTTGTAATAAAGTAACA
Organism: Argiope trifasciata; assembly: GCA_026543055.1. Taxonomy (NCBI): domain Eukaryota; kingdom Metazoa; phylum Arthropoda; class Arachnida; order Araneae; family Araneidae; genus Argiope; species Argiope trifasciata. The sequence continues at coordinate 746,284 of JAPMOQ010035568.1, read as the reverse complement.
ATAATTATTTTTCATTTTTCCCCAGCATTTATTCAACAAATCAGAAAATAAAAAATAAAAAATTTGTATATTTTTATGCTCTTAATTGCACATTTTTAGATAAATTGAAATTTTTTTATCTTCAATTCGTAAGAAGTATTTATTAAGAATTCTCTTTTTGTACACAAGGGGTTATTCATAACCTTGCTATCTGAGTGATCTTCATAATAGCGAAGATCATCGCGATCTCGTGGCAAGATTGTCGGTCTCCCGAAATTATTGAGATGCAAGAAAATTAAAAGATTGTAATACTAATTTTAATATTATTGAATAATGCTCACAGCTCAAGAAGGCAATCCTTAATTTCAAAGTTGATGATTTAAAATAAGTTTCGAGCATGCTACTAAGCTTTCTAAAATAAAGTTTTTATAAATTCATAAGCAATTACATTTACACAAATTTCAGGAACATTCCTCGATTGAATGTGTCAAGTTAACCTCATCTTTTCACTTATTAATTAATGTTTCATTTAATTATCTCAATACATGTTTCCCTGAGATTGCAATTCTTAAAATTAAAAATATTATCAAGAAAGTTTTTAATGAAGATCAGGGTCGTATATGAGAAAAGTTTTAAAAATTTGGCTCTGAAGGATAAAATGTGATTTATTTAGTCTGTCACTTGATCGTCTTAATTAAAACTGAAAAGTTGACGGTGAAGTTTAAAAAATAAAAAGAAATCTGTTATGCATAAAAGTACTTTTTTATTTAATTTACCATTAATGCCTTATTTTCGTTTCAATCCTTTTCATGAGTACGATTTCAATTTTTTTCATCAATTATACAATTTTAATTATAATTTTTTTCTATTGCAATTATTCCTTTAACAAATCAGCTCATTTTACTACCATTCATAGGATGTGTAAAAATATTATTATTCACACAGTGATAAGAGAAAAAGAAAATAATGCACAGAAATTGGAATGAAAACGTAATTAGTAAGAAAATGATATCTATTAAGGGATAATATGCTCATTATCATGAGCTTATATGAAATAAATTTCAAAACTAAATTACTTTTTAAGAAGTATTAGAGAGTTTTGTAAGTTTAAAAATATTTTATTTAACCATATTTTTGTATATATTTTGTATGTAATACATATATTTTGTGTTATATATTTTTGATAAAACATTACATTAGTCATTCATTTATATTATTCGAAATATTTTATTCTGGATTTTCAAGTACTTAGTATATATTCCCTTAGACAACAAATGGTAGTTATATAAGAGAAAATTATAATTATGATTATATATTTCAGGATGCGACCCGTATATTTTCAGGATACGTAAATGCTTTCAATGTGGGTGATAATTCTAACAAAACTGGAGCCAAGTGACCAATAATTCACATTCCTAATAACTGCGTAAATGATATCCGTTGCCATCATAAACATATTAATAAACATGTACATTTGTAAAATCTCTTATACAAAGTAAGCTTTAGTCTCATAAATAAATGCTTAACATAGAAACCCATACATATTTTCTCCTAATAACTAATCGTTTGTAATTCAAAGATATTATTTACAAGAATGATTTACTGAGTACTGCAATAAATTCATATGAATCTCATTCCAGCGTTAGAAATCCCAGTAGAGGAATGAGAACATCAGGGTTTTAGCAGTTCTTAATGTTAACAAAAAGGGAAAGGAAAGTTGCAATTTGATTATTTGGTGGTTATTTGTATTTCCTCGAAAATTTATTTTATTATGATTTACTCCGTACTGCAGTTACTTTTCTTATTATTATTGTGAGATTTATAAATTTTATTTCGAAAAATCTACATTATTTTTATGAAAACCCTTTATTAGAATTTATCTTTACAGTAATAAACCTAAAGTTAGCCAATTATTACATGCATGATATCGGTTTATTACTGTTAATTCACAGTACATCAGAAAAGCCTTTCTTCAGAACACAATTCTTCAAAATTCATATTATTAGCATAAGAACAAATTATCAAAAATATGTTTAGTGTCACTTTTAAAAATGGATTTAGAATCCATACATAGCAAAAATAAACATATTTCATGGAATAATAATTAATTTGATTTTAATCTCTGTGATTAGTTAGATATTCTGCTCATAAAAAAATTAAAAAAGGATATTTCTAAAATCCTTTATCCGGACTTCTTGATTAAATTTTATATTTCATCTACGCAACATTATGAATATTTCATTTTACGTTTTACTACAGAGACAAAGCTAGGATAAAGGATTTATTGAATAGCGATTTTTCATACTTTCACCATAGAAAACGGATAAGATCGCTTACACGTCTCCAACAAAGTATCTAAAATAAATATTTGATGAAACTTTTGCAAGCTGAATGTCCATATCGAATGGAAGATGAAAATTTGGCTGCACATTTAGGAGACAACCCCTTTTAGCATAAAAGCAGCAGGAGAGATGCCACAGCTGGAGCGTTACAGGGCCATGTGCTTTGGGGTGCAGGCCAGGATTGTCGGAATGTTTTTCCGCGAACAATCGCCCGTAAACGCACAGCACTCCCACCCCCTTTGCCCACCAATAAAGCCTTTTGGAAATGGGAGCGCGGCGACTGAGAACGAGCCTCCCGAAGAAAAACGGTCTTCTCTAAAAGAAAAGATTCCATACATTTTTTTTTTTTTGTTTTAAAGGCGGAACAAAAACTAAGAGTAAATGGATGTTGAAATTTGTTAGAATAAAAGGTAGCCTCGAGGAGATATAACCCCATAGTAAACTGAATGTAATGTCGGAAGAAAATAGCTATCGGATGATTTGTAGGTGGAAAACATGTTCTAGAACAACGCCATAAATCTTAGTAAGGCCAGAAAGAATGTTTATTGCCATCTGTCCATGGTTTACGTAATCGCTTAATACTCAAGAGGGATCAAATGATTTTGGCTGCCAGATTTCGAACCTTCTTGCAGCTACAGATATTCTTAAAAAACATCACAAAGGTAAAATTCCTGAAAACATTTGCGTTTATGCAACCCACGCGCCTCTTTTTGTTATCGGAAGTCATGGGTGCATTGTATGCATCATTGTAACAAAGCGCGGTTTTTGATAAACTGCTTTGTGGCCAATTTTGTTTCTGCCAGCCAATATCTTTGGAAATGGATCACTGTGATCTGCATATAACTGATGAGAAATGATTCTCATAAAGCAAGAGCACAAAAGAAAAACAATCGTTGTCTTATTTCATACCACGTTCTTGTGCGGGATTTATCACGATTGTATATTTTTTATAGAATGGTACAAAGAAATAAAGAGATACACAAGGTAAACTTTAAAAATATTTATGTCTTTACCTGTTTTTCAGATCAGGAAATATCGACGGTGTAACCTATTTTTGGTAACCATAATATTAATTATATAATATAATTAACCATAATTTTTGGTTAAGAATAATGAGACAAGCATTTAAAAAAACGCAATAAAAAACAATTTGGTCAGAGCCTTGAATTTTTATCACAGCTGACTAAATTTTTCTCTGAAGTATCGGTGATGTTTACAAACAATTTAAATCTTTTATGCACATGCAAGAAAGTGTCTGCATATAAACGTGCAGTAGACAGTCTGGAGAGAATAAAAGTACATTATAATGACAATATTGATTTAATTTTTATTCAAAGTATTTCTTGAGAAATGCATTAAATATCAAGATCAATTTCCAAAATATAACACAGATTGTTTTAAATTTACTTAACAAAATTTAATACTTGTTTGCAAGTGTGTATCATATTAACAAAACAATGGAGGCTAAAAAATGAAAATTAATTCGAAAATATCCTCTTAATTTGTACTTGTACACAAACTGTTTCTGGTAACTTTTTGCATAACTTTATTATTATTAATTTATCTGTGTTATATTTCTAAATTTGTTACTGATATTAAACGAATTGCTCAAGAAATACCTTAACTTAAATTTAAATTAATTTAGCCATTACAATGCGCTTTTATTGGCTCTTGAATGTTTACTGTACATATATGTTTGGCAAGCGTACCTTAATCAAAGACTTTCTATGTCATATTCCGAAATATTGTCTAAAACATTTACGTTACACTAAAGCTTAATGGATGGATATTTAACTTAAACCCAATTAATAAACGTAGCAGTACATAATCATTGTTCAACAAACAATCTAGGTTTGAAATAAATAAGATGAACAGACAGTTATATCCAACAGTTTTTGCTTGATAAGCTGAACTATTGAAATTGATTTACGAATTTATTTCTAAATATAGAAATTTATTAAATATTCTTATACAGATTTGTATCTCATTTAATTCAATGAATAACTGGCCCCTACATTATTTAGAAATAAACATAAATAAAACTAAAATTTACAATAACAATAAAATAAATTAGACTATTTTCTCCAAATTCCCCAAACCAAAAAAAATATTTTTCAAAAATGTGATTATATATATATATATATAAACTCTACATCTAATTAGACTAATTATGTGAAATGTAAAGAAAAGGCCAATTAGGTTTTGCATGAACCATGAATTTATTTTTTTTAAAAAAAGACTCTCTATTTGTAAAAAGTTATATATTCAAGATAGGAAAATTTATGCAAGTTTTTTTTTTAATAATAAAGAATTTAGATGAAAACAAATTATTTATACCTAATATTAGTTTTAATTTTTATAGGGTCTGTTTGTTTATTTAAATTTTAACTATTATCTGGTTTTATATTATAAAAAGATTGAATTTAATTTGTAAAATTATTAAATCTCTTAGGATGAACAAATGACACATCTTTCTTTCAAATCGCGTAATTCATCATGTAAATCTCTCGATACTATAAAATAGTAACAGACTAAATTCCTTACTGTCTATCTCTAATAATTAATAACCTAAATGAGATTAAGGAAAACCTTTTTAAATAAAATAAAGAAATATATTGGATTTTAAAATTGAGTATAACTAAATAAATTCCATTTTTCAATACATATGAATTTTTCATTGAAAATTTCAATTCATTAGCAGTTAATGCTTTTTCAATTGTTTTCAAAATTCGAAATAAATTATATACATTTTGGTACTTAATAAATTAATGCTTCACCTTAGAAAGAATAACAGTAAGTATTTTAATAGAAAAACTTTCTTTTTTTTAATATTTGAAAATGATATTCTTTATACATGTTATTAGAAACAAATATCAAGGCATTTTAAATAGAATAATTTTAGTTATTAACTAACAGGATAAAACCATCTGACTTGATAGAAATGCTTTGAAATTTATGCTAATGACTATAATATTTTTAGGATATAAAGTTTTTATCATCAGTTCATTATTGTTTATTATTCATAAATCAAAAGAATTATGAATTTTTCTATTGGACTCCACGATTCCAGGTTTCGAACTGCAAATGAAACTATGACTTGCCATGAAATTTAAAGTTGCTTAATTTATGTCATAGTTTAAACGATACTTAGAAGAAAGTGTTAATTTTATGTTAAAGGTTAAAACTTCTTTAACATTTTTGGAACTGTTAACGGATATAATTATCTGCCTAAAAGCATAGCAACTTTATTTCTTAACAACGGAAACAAAAGTGCTGCTGCATTGATATTTTTTAAGGTTTTTTTTTTTAATTTTATCTCTTGGGAAATTAAAGAAAAGTAATTCCTTTTTTTTTTCAGATTTTAGACCTACATAAGTATAATGAACAGTGGAAAAATTGACAAATATGTTTTCAAAGTTTCCTACTAGTAAATCCAATTTTGTAGCAGAAGTATGAATTCCATTCTTTACAATCCATGGGAAAGAAGAATACACACAAAGTAATGAGACACAATAAAAAACGAATAAGAAATAGACATGAGCAGAGTCACAAATTTAGAGAATCACTTTGAGGTATTATATAAACTACAGAAGTTTTTTCTGGGCTTTTAAAGAATATATGAAGCTTAAAAGGCGCAAGATAAAGAAAATTCAAAGTCATAATGGTATATATACTAAAGAAAGCTGCATCAGCACCTTGTGTTGAAGAGCGTGGCAATAAATAAGCTTCCCAACAAGAAAGCTACGTTGCTGGACAACAATCTTCGCCAGTAAATCTCGAAGGAAAGAGCCCAACTAAAATGGCCTTAACTGCATTATTTTTTGAATAGTTTTTCTTGGAAAATATCTGAAATGGTGCCAAAAGACTTTTGGTGTGCCTAGGATATAAAAATGACCAAAATACATGGTAATATAATTTCTATAAGCATTTTATGTTCCTCAGTCAGAAAGAAGAAAATAACTGTATCTCGTAACTGGCAACAGTCTACTGTCGTTGTGTACTATCTAGTTAAAGAAATTTTCAAGTTTGAAAATTTTAATTTTTAATATTTATTATTGATTTAATTTTTTATTAGAAATTTATTTTTAGGCTTGTATGAAGAGAAATTCATCTGAAATATATGAATAAAAATTGCCAATAGATACAGAAATATTATAAAATATCCATCTAAAATATCCACTAAATGAAAAAATTAAATTCTTAATTATATTATATTATTACTGTTATTAGGAAATATTTTACACTATAAATTTATTTGATGACAGTTTAAAAAATTCATGTGTTTTCATTATGGATTTTAAAGACTTATGACATTTAAGAGATAGTGTACAAAAACAATCTTTATGGTAGACACAGTTTTTCTCACAAACGTTTCAGGCTTTTGACCCGTTACCCATGACCTAGAGGATCTCAAAATATACTTGAAAGTATATCGCTGTGTTAAATTGATGGCAAAATTTGTACATTGAAATCTTATAGACAGGACATTTTCTTTTTCTTTTTTTTTACAATTCCTTAAAAGAAAAAAAAGAATAAAAAGATCTAATTGAACGAAATTTTTGAAAAAAAATCTACAAATGAGATTTTCGTTAGCACTTACACGCGAAAACCTGTAAGTGCTAACGAAAATACTGAAAGAAAATATCAAATCAACAAAGGCAATAATCTTTAGGAAGCTTCTAAGATATACGAATAATAAAAAAAGAGAAGAAATCAATATTATTTAATTAAAAATATTTTTTAAACTCAAGTTCTTAAAGAATTCTATCAGTATCGTATTTCTCCAATGAAAAATTTTAAAAAATAAAACATGGAATCATTTACATCAATTGTCGATTTCTGGTGCTAGTTATAAGATTTTTTTATTCTTTATAATCAGTTTTACCGATATTGGAAGATTTATTTTTTTTCCCTTCAAAAGTGGTAACGTCTTTAAAGTCTTATTCTTTACTTTTCAATAATGTAAAACAGCTTTAACTAAAGAGAATGCTTTCAAATTTAAAAAAAATTCATTTAGAAATTATAAATGCAGTAAGTTGCAAAAGCTAGTTAAGTATTCAAATGAAAATCCTATAATCACTCCTTGTTTACATTTCTCCAAACAGAATTCTGGAAAAAAATGTTATGCCAAATTACAATGCAAGCAGAGAGAGATAATTTTGTGTTCTAAACCCCATCAAGAATAATTCGCGGAATAGTGAGTGTCACAGTTTCTTTTTTTAATAAATCGTCATTCTTATTGATTGGAAATGAAGAGCAAGGATTAGATTTTGAAGCACTTGTAGATAACTTTTATCTATTAAAAGAAGCTTGATTCTATACTGTCATGCCTTTATATTCTTGCCCTTCATAATTCACAAAACTTTTTTTGTTGAATTCCAACCTTAATAATTAAGTAATACTGACAATTCTAGAACAATTTGACCTTATAAAGACTAATTGCCCTTCAATGGAAAAAATCTTTTAACATTAACTATAGTTTCATTTTCTATTTTATTTGCTTATCTATGCTTGTAAAATTCTGCTCCCATCGATTTCTTTTTTTCTTTGCGATTTATTTCTATTACGATTTCAAGAGTATAGTTTTAAATCTATTTCATTGAAAAATTGTAAATGCATGCTGTATACAAAATATCAACTTCCAATATATTCAAATTCACTATTTTCCATTTTGTTATCTAAATTTCTAATATTCAAACACGTTTTATATTGGCATGTATTATATTTGAATGAACTTGTAATCATCATAATAGCATGCTTAACAACGGAATTATAATCATCATAGTAAAAATATAGATTTTTTTTATCTCCTCAAAACTTTAGAGGATTAAATAGTCATCATAACAGCTTCAGCCTTAAATGCGCATGATATCTGAAGCCCAAATTCAATAAATAATTTTGTTGAAAGTTTTCCATGTTTCATCAGCTGCATAAACAACGATTCATATCTTACAACTGTATGTAATTCAAGTATATTCATAAAGTTGCATCTGAAAAATTCATCTTTTCCATTTTGTATCTATTTCTTTCTATTCTAGAAACCTTATTTCTTTATTTTAATGCTCGAAAATTTCTGAATTTCGCGTGGATACACTAAAATATTCACAAGTTCTAAATGTAAGAATATAAATTCAAGAGAATATGGTCCCTGAAGTAAATGCAATGGAGTAAGAGAGTAGAGAAAAAAGTGATTGTCAAAAGTTTTCTTTCCTGGCAATTATTTTGTTCAAAATATTTCATTTCTGTTACTACGAAATACGCATTTCAGAGAATAAAACTTTACCTTAATGCATATTGGACTCAAAATGTTTTTTCTCTCTAAAGAGAGAAATACACCAACTGAAAACTTCCTTTTAATGCTACTAAAAATACTTTCTTTTTAATTTTCTTTTGAATTTATTATCAGAAACTAAATGTTCCCTTTTCTTTCATTCATTAATTCAAATATTTTTTATAACACAACTGCAATTTTTTAAGATTTTTAAAAATTGTAACCATATTTATGCACATTTCGATTATATTAAATTTTCACTATCGCTGCCTATCACCATCACTTATCTTAAATTTTCATGTTTTACAAGACTAAAGGAATACTGAATTTTTCACATCCAGATACGAACGTTTTTAATTTTTTTCAATAGTTCTAGTATGAATATTAGACTACACTTTCTTTCAAGATGTGAAAAAAAAAATCAGAAATATTCTTTACTGATTGGGAAAAACTGAGTTTTTCTCTTGCTCTTGTAAAGCGAGGAAAATTGCAGCAGGTGTAACTTGCTGAGCTGTGTTGATAAATAAATAAGTCTCGATTCTTTGCTGAGTTATGTGCATCGAATAATGGCGTATATGTAGCGTACAATTGGTAGATTCATAATAAGCATACTTTACCATTGAAATTTTTTGTAGGGCTTATAGATTTTAAATTTTGCAAATTATTATTCTTGCTAAAGAAAGAGACCTTTACAATAAGAGGTAATATTTACACAACGGGAAACAAAAAGTGTTCTGCATACACTCTTCACACAAAAAGAAAATGTATGAATATAGTTATAAAAACAGGGATAGATGAAATGTTATCAGGACTCAAAATAGCACGAATAATTAATTGGCCGATTTTTCTGTTTAAAATTTTTCGCTATACTTTTTGAGTGTGCTTAAAGTCTTAAACAAAATATTTCATCTGTCAGGTTTCAGTCAGGTTTGCACATAGAACTTTGTTTACAATTCTCGTAAAGCAGACAGATATTACATTATCTATCTTACGCAAATTGTTAACCAAGTTCATGAAACAAACCTGACTGAATCTTCATTAAAAAATTATTTGGGACTTTAAGCATAGTTAAAGGATATTGTCTAAAGTTTTATGCTTGAAAATCAGCCATTTAACTTTGTATACAATCTGGAATTTGCAGCTATTTTTAAAACTCTAAATTCATCTTGAAATAATGAATTTTCTGGCAGATATTTTATGAAACTCAATACTCGCAGAATGATAAAACTCTGGGAAAATGTCTAATGCTGCATTGGAATGGAAGCAATTTATAATAATGAGAAACAAGAATATATTTGAAACTTTAAACAAATAATTAGTCCAAAATCTGAAAAGTATTAAATATAGAAAAATATTAATAAGCCGGATGGTCTCCCTCGAATCCACAGGATGCAAGATAGTTTTAGAGATCATATTCTTCATAATTTTCAAGGTTTAAGATTTTCATATCCAGAAATCTTAAGTTTAAGAAAACTTTTGCCATTTTAATGAACTGAGGTATCATATTTATTGGGGTTTTATTACACAAATAAGCTATTTCTCTTTTATATACAATCCTTTATATAAATTCTTTTTTTAATCCATAGTATACCTGAGACAACTGGAATTTATTCTTTGATTGAACAAATTTCAAATTCTTTGGATTAAATTATTCTAATTTCTATTCTTACTATTTTTCTATATTCTATCTATATTCTAACTATGTATTATTTTAATGCAGGCAATATGCAGCAAGAGAATTTCAATGTTATCAAAGAAGTTGCAAGCATTTGTATCGAATTTCATTATATTAAAATCTAGACAAGCAAAATAAAGCAAATGAACTGAACTAACATTTTAATTTATAGATATGCACATTTTCTCTTATATTGTTACCAAATGGTAATGCTGCTTCACAGCACGATTATTTCCATCATCGAAAACACCCATTTACAATAATCTGTATTGGGTTCGGTTCTTGTACCGAATAAATAGTTCCAAAAACTGGTGACTATTTGGCAATAAAATAGATAATTCTAAAAACTTCGAGAATTTTCTCGAAATCACTTGTTTTATTGAAATATCTGAATCTATCTCTTTTGTAGCCAAATTCATGGCCAATTTACAAGTTTGTAATAATATACGTTATTGTTTTCTTTTCCTTTAAAGATATATGATACTTTTAAGGTAACGTAAATGCGCGACCAATTTTTGAAAAATACTCTAATATATATGTTTTAATTTTTACATAAAAAAGGTTTAAAAAATATCTATAAAATCAAAATATACCAGTTAAAAGACAAATATTTTTTAAAAGGAAAAAGGAATTTACCTTTTCACTAAAATATATATATATATATAACGAAATCTTTTAGTTTAATTCCTAAAAGTTAAATTTTAGCTGTAATTCTTTAAAATATTATAAGTATTGGGGTTCCATAAGAAATAACACGAAATTATCATTTTTTTTTTCCTGAAAAATATAGAATATTTCTGAATGAAGATTACTCATTCTCTAAGTGCAGAACATGGAGTTTGGAGTATTTGGATTTTATTGACACTAGAGCCATGGTGTTGACAACGCTGCGCCAAACTATATTTGTTTTAGGATTCAAATATAAGCCGAACATACCGAGTTACCAGCAATAGCTGCAGAACATACAGAGAAATTACTGTACAATATTTGAACAAAAAATATACATTAGAGCTTAATTTATGGTGTTTTTCGTAAGAAAATTTTACCGAAGATTAGAATTTAAGAACACAGAATTGAAGATGTAAAATTCCATTAAAATTGTATAAATGCAAACATAAAAATCAATGTAATTTCATGGAAACTGTTTAAACATTAAGGATATTAAATAAAAAAAATATTTTTTCAAAAAAATTCGACTTTTTAATATAATCATCTAACATTAATTTTAATTGCCGAAAGATAGTTCTAGAAAATGTTTTAAAATTTGTTAAGTAAATACATGCTTAAATGCAAAAATTATTAAAAAGAAATTTCTTATGTGCATTTTATTCAACAAATAGGCTTAAAGGAAAGAATTAAAATCCCTGAATTTTTTGTAAATCAAACTAAGCGGAATTAATAATCAAAATGTTCTATACAAAAAAATATCACTTAAAAACTATTTCAAACAATTTGCAAGATCAATAATATATTCATTGAGAGAAGAATAGGTCGCTTTATAACAAATTTTAAATCTTTATATTTAAGTATCGCAGACTCACTCAGCGAAGTAACTTCCGTTTCATTTATTAACGACATATTTTATAAGCATACTTATTAACGTACTTTAAATTCTTTATTCTACTTATCAAAAAGAATTTATACTTTTTTTTTCTTGTTTCAAGCTTTCGTGTTTTTTTAAATTCTCTTTCTAATCTTCGATGAAAATTCTGTGAATTCAAGACTTACTTAATGATAAAAAGTAGACAGATAATTAAAATATGCGTGTAAAAATAGAAATAAAAATTCCTTTACTGAATGATGTTTATATATCACTGATAAATTTTTAATGATGCATCTTTCAAACCTGGGTAGAGCTTCTCTTAATTATATAAAAAACTGTAAATAAAAATAATTAAAAGAGGAATAAAAGGAAAAGTACATATTATTTTTATTTTCATATGCATTGTTCTTTGATGATTTTCTTATTATCTTATTACAGATAACTATATATGTCAGCTATTACGAGACTCCTTTTTCAAGATAACGTTGGTGATGTGTTGAAGCTTCTTATAATGCGTTATTTTTTCTCATGTAAACAGTAGACTGTAGAGCTGTGATTTTTAATGTAGCTAGTTTAATGAACCACTCACTACCTTCTTTGTCGATGAACTAATTGTTATATTAGAACAAATACTATCTCAGCTTACTACAATCCAACACTACATAAAACAAATTAATACGTCGAGCCAGAGCCAAACCATCGATTTATATATCCAAATACTTGAAAAATGAATTTTAGAGATATAAATATCCAGCTGTTTCAGCTTTTGGCTCGATGGACAAATTTTTTTATGAAGTATGTTGTAATGAAATGCGATAGTAGTTCTTCGAACAAAACATTTAATTCAGCTTCAGCTTATTCATGAAAAAAAAATTTTAGTTTGCCATGTATTTCATGACCTTCATCGTGTTCTCTTTTCTGTAAAATGCCTACGATTGCTTCATCAAGTTTCATATCTCATTTGAATTGTTCGTTAGATTAATACATGCTCCCTGAATGTACAAAGTAATATGGTAATAGAGCGCAGTTTGCATCAATAAGTTATCAAAATTTATATACATTGTTTTAAGTAGAGTAAAAATATATTTGACGATTTCTTCTAAATTTGAAAACAAATAAAATGCATTGAAAAAACTGAGCTTCATTAGGTAATTTTAATGAAATCACTAACGGCTATACAGCTTTGAATTTTTGCACCCGAATAAGTTGAGCGATCAGAGCACTATGAAAGAATAAATGAGATTCATCCCCAAAGGCCATCACCGTCCCTGGTACAAACTTTCCAGAAATTTATAACTTTGAGATTGTGCAATAAAGGCTTGCTTGGCCCAGCACATAACAAAATATAGTGAGTGGATGGGCTTAGCCCAACTGTATTGCGACCGGTCACTGAGAACGTGACTCTGGAACAATAAATTATATTGTTGTATATTTATAATATGTGTAAACTTTTTGTTTCAGTAAGGTTATTATTCATCTTGTCTGACCCAATGGTTTTGTATATTCATTTTTGTTCAGGAGAATAAAGTACCTATATTGTTTCCTTCTCTATTTTGACTTTCATATTTCGTTTTTGCTCTCATGAGGAGAAGCGTTTTTTCATGAGGAAAAACATTTCTTTCATGGCATAACTTTAATTTTTTTAATGGTGCTACCTATCTAAATTCTGTCATTAGTACTATCGATGCTTAATCCACAATAGTATATATTAAAGGGTAAAATTATATTTAAGTTTTAGTAATTATTTATTAATATTTAATTTTTTCAACAAATTATATAAATCCTTAATACTTCTGAAATCTTATTTTCACAGAAATGTTTATAAATTTGATGTTATTGAAAAATGGAAGTGCATAAACAGACTTTATTCAACTACAGGGTTGTTTTTCCCATCTGGGAATGGGTTTCCCGGCAATTATGATTTAGGGAGCTGCTATTCCTTGTCGATTCGATAAATAAATTGAAGCCTTTTGGAATGACTTAGTAGGCATTCAAAGAATCCACTGATTTTTTCTTCTTATTAATTTTAGATATTAATTCAGATAATATCATATTTTTGTAAGCATTTTGACTAGTTACAAGTGCTTAAGTAAAAATATATTGGGAAAAAACTCGTCTCACACTAATTTCGAAACCGATAATTCTAAGTATAATCATTCAATCAAAAAAGGTTTTAAATGAAGGTAAGCAATAATTTATGATGTTATTTGAGACAATACATGTGCTGATAAAATTTTAAGGTATCAAAATTTTCATAAAGCTCCCTTTGTCGTTTTGAGAGCCTGCTCTACTTTGAATAAATGAATATGACACGCTAATATTTTAAACAAGAAAGTTCAGCTGTTTTGTGACGAAATCTACTCGGATTATTAAATTATAAATATCACTCTTTTGGAGCATTTTGATGATTACCTAGAGGAAGATTAGTTTACTATAATAAAGTTCATAACTCGGTCAATCTTAGTTAAGGAATAGTGGATTTTTTTAAAATTTAAAATGCCAATGTATCAAATATAATATACCAAAGATAACCAACAGAATCGAAAGTATAAAAATTTAGACTTCGCAATTTTTGAATCAGTACTACATTTTTTTGACTAAATAATACATGCAAAAAATATAATTCTTTATGCCTTAAAGACTATATTTCTTAACTGGAAATGTATGATTGCATCTAACAGGTTAGAAATCAAACATTAAGACAAACTAATTATAATAGAAGGAAAAATAAAAATTCTCTATTCAACACTTTTTCAAATTGTAGTAGTGAATACAAAAATGTAAAAATGAAATGAATTATTCAGATGATGAAAGGTTATTTCTTTTTTTTTCTGTTACGACATCAAGAAAAACAAATGCTGTTTTTATCATCTCGCTAATTTTTTCCCTATTCCCTCTGCACTTTTTTTTAATGCTTAAACCTCAAGCTTATTTTCTTTCTCAGTGTTTCAAAAAATGCTTGTAATTCTTCTTTCAGGGTACTTTTTTTTGTATTCCTTACTTTGGAAGATTTTTGTGTTATCTTTATATACATATTTCGTTTTCTTTTCCACCAGTTGTTAGTTATATGTTGCGTACCTTCATGAAGTGATTCTTGAATTCTTCTCAATTCTCTCAGAATTTTGCATATTGGATTCCATAAATTTTAGAAAAAACGAAAGAAAACTTTGAAGATATTGAATTTTTTGAAAGAATCGAAGAATCTATGGAGATGAATGAGGAGTTAAAATAATCATAAAAAAATTATCAACAAGCATTAATTTCATTAATGACATTGGTGGAACAGAGAGGGCCTCGTGGCAAGGTCCCGACTTCGAAAAAGAAGTTTTTTGGGTACGAGTGCGACTTTATTGAAGAACAGTCGTGTAAGTAGATCTGGTGTATGTTCATCTGAGTGAAACTTCCTTAAGCTGGTGTGGTTGGAATTGTTTGAAGACGCTGTGACCGTTCATTTGTCATCCACGTCATCTAACCGCGGTTCAAAACTAAGAGGTACCCAAATAGTTCTAGCATTGCTTTAAAACATAACGTTAATATAACTAAATGAACCTGAACTGAAACTTCAATGCGTCAGTACTTTAATTCTTTTGTCTAGGATAGCGAAGAATTCACACCTCGTTTTAGACAACTGGATTGGCAACACGTTTATAGCTTTTAAACATAAATTATTATTGGGAGTTGTTTTTCAAAAAATCTATGTGAACTTATTTGTTTATTTTCCATATAAATTGCAATAACAATTTCTCCCAATTACTTCGGATATAATATATAAAGTATAAATGTGTCAATATTTGGAAAAAATACGTATTAAAGCATTTATGAAATTTCTGTACATGCTTTTACTTGCAAGACTATTCATATATTATATCTTCGGTATTATTTCCAAAAATCACAATTCAATTGATAAATACTTATGTACTTCATATTGCTCTATAACATATATAGTTTCTTAATATTTAAGTAAAAAGGTTTTGCTAACTCTTTTGTGCATTGATTTATCAAAAAACTTAGTAATTCCAAATTATGTATAAAATCTCAGTGCATGTTTGTGTCAGAAATAATTATTTGTAATCTGAATTGTGCAATAGAATTATTCGATTCATTGATATGCTTGTATTGAAAAGGCAATGAGTATTTTTAAAAATGCATACAATCATTCACCAAAACTCACTGAAAACTAGTCAAAATAAATCTTTGAGTCAAGGTAAAACACAAGAAATTTCCCTTAACATTGCCCCTGGTTGTATACTTTCAATTACAAAATTACATTAATAACGGGAATTTTAAATATGCTCTGCCCTCTGTGGAGATTAATGATAAGATGTTTCAAAAATTAAAATTTTTCTACATGTTTCTAAATTGCAAAAGTCTCAAAGAGTAAAAAGTTTTTCTTTTCTTCATTTATACAAACTCGATTTCCTGTTAAAACATAAAAAAGAACTATTAAAAGGGAAATTCATTGACATTGACCACTTTTCTTACCTCAGACCGATGTTTAAATGAATATTTCAGGGAAACTGCACATATCACAATAAATTATTAAAAGGGTGGTATCAAAAATAATTATGTATTTATTAACTCTCATTTAATTACAAAATATGGTAAAAAAATACATTAATTAAAGTATTAAATTAAGTAAAGTATTGGGTTGGGGAATAAGTTCGGTGCGTTTTTATATTTACGTTGTTTTCCAACGATTCTTTTGCTGTTTGACAAAGTGTATGGTATTCATTCGATAGAGCTCTTTCTGCTGTACAAAACTGTGCTAATCGTCTTTTTGCGTACTTTAATTTTTAATTACTTTTAAGGCTTAGAAATGGAATATCCTGGAGATAAAAATCAACATTTTTGACACCTGCTCTTCTTCACTTATCATCCAGGCCAAAAAGCTGCTTCAGCAGCACTGGACATTTGCAACGAATACGGAGAAGGTGTCATAAGCAAGTCTGCAGCATGGAAATGGTCAAGCCTGACCTCCATCAAAAGAAGACCATGATCTGCATTTGGGGGGGGGTAGAATGAGAGGGCATGGTATACTGGGAAATGCTCGAAAGGAATGTCTCAGTCACCAAGGAGCTCTACATAGCCCAGCTACACCGCATAAAAGAGGCTATGCGACTGAAAAGACCCCATCGACAAGACCAAACCATACTCTTTCACGACAACGCCAGACCCCATGTTGCATAAATCATCAAAGTTGCACTTAAAGAGCTTGAATGGGGGTCTTTCAAGATCAACCGTAGTCTCCGGATCTTGCGCCGTCGAATTACCATCTTTTCCGCTTTCTGTCGAACTATACGAGTTGCGTTACCTTTGACAATAAAGAGGGCCTTAAAAACCAGACCAGGCGATTTTTGGCTGGACGGCATCGACAAATCAATCGAGAGGTGGGAGGAGGTCGTAAACAACAGCGGAGAATACATAATCGATTAATCGATTGTTATTACTAATGATTTTCTTTAAAAAAAGGCTTTGATAAAAACATTACGAACTTAGTCCCCAACCTAATATATTTTCATTTTTACAAAGCTTGTTAATAATGAATATATTCAATGCAAATACGAAGAGTGAAATACTTCGTAATAATATTTGAATATTCTTGCAGGTCTTTATAATTACATATAGATTAAATAATCAGCGTTTCAAAACATTCGTCGTTACTGAAATATGCCAAAAACACAATGTCTTGTGCACAACTGAGAGCAAAAAATGTTCTTTTCCTTTTCAGAAAAGCACAATATTTCAAATATTCAGTTAAGTTTCTTTATTTATTGAATCAAATTGCGAATACATACTAACTCTCGGAATTAAAAGAAATTGCATACGCGATTAGCAATTTTTTTTCAAAACACGATGATTGAATATATGCTATTGCTATTAAAAATTATTTATGTATATCAATTTTTCTGTATTAAATAAATTTGCATTTCTAAAATACATGTTGCTCTCCAATTTTATGATAAATACTTCTACATTAAGAAATAAATCTATTTCAGCAAATCTTGTACACAGAAACATGGAACTTTGAGAGTACTTAAATTAATGCAAGAGAAATATTTTAAGATTGGATACGCTTCCTTTATAGGGGCTATATAATTGTTTTCTTCTTTTTACCATCCACTCCAAGGAATTCAAACTGGAGTGGATGGTAAAAAGAAGAACTCATCAAATTGGAGCTTTTCCTACAAATGCTCAAATTTGATGAAGCTTGTAACTAAATACTGTATTTAGGGATCAGTTGTTCTACTTTGGGGAAACACCTGTATATGCGTTTAGTTCGGTTATATAAAGGTCCCTTTTTAAAGAAACATTAGGGCTATTTTGGAACGGAGCTCGTAATGTTGAACCACGGTAAGATGACTAAGACGACACCTGAGCAGGCACCTTTCTTCGAAACTTCCATATCGCACCTGCGGTAGGACGTTTGGACTAGGGCTTTAGAGTTCACCAGATCTGCTTATATGATGAATTTTAGGTGGAATCAGTTCTGGAACCACAAACCCTCCACTTCCGAAGCCGGAATCCTATCACCAGGCCACACTTATATATGTGAACTGTCATAACAAGGTCATTGGATAAAACCGTGATCAATTGTTTATCACCTTATACGGTGTTAATTGCGAAACTATTTGTTATACCTAAGAAAGCACAAATTCTGCACTTAATAATTTTTTCTCACTGGATAGTTCTAAAATTTTATTCAATTAATTTTGAGTATTTTCTAGAAGCACATTTTTGCTTGCTTTCACACTAGTGATGGCACTTTTCTGGGTCGGTCTTGTGAGTTTATAATATATATTTTTATGAGATTGATAACTATTTACATATACACATATTCCGGTTTATATTTAAAATTATTTCTCGGAGTTTAAATCGTAGCTCCTACAAATGCTTACTACTCTTACTGATATCAGCCATCAAGTCTTCCTCTCTCTGCATTTCATCTCCTTTCAACCGTGAAGTCGGAACAGGTACATGGAAGTTAAAAGGCATAACATACATGAAGAAGCAGATTTATTTTAAACTCCACATTCTCAACAGTAATGTATAGATCCTTTATTAATGCAAAGCTTGAATTTGAACTCATTAAACCTTGATACGTATGTTGTGACTTTAGATGTTTAACTTTACAAAGTTATTGAGCTGAGCGAAATTAACCCCACAAAATTAGAAATTAATGTTAAACCCACGCAAGCTGAGCAAACAAGAGCTTTCAGTTTGTTGAAGCAAATCATAAATAAAAGCTTGTGCAAGCAACTCGGAAAAGGGAACCGAAATTGCTGTGATTTCTATGAAAAGAAGAAATAAAATTACTCCGAAAATAAATATATTTGTTTAGCATTTCAATTTAGAACAGCTATTTCGAATCTTTTGTCAGTTTCATTAAATTTAATTTCCAAAGTAAAGCAAATCGCGAGTGCAAATATCACTAATTAATTAAATTTCACTAAATAATATACCCGGAGTCTACCACTTTTCCAATCTATTTAAAAAGTTTGATAGAATGCTTCTTAAACAAACACGCTGCTCATCAAAATAAAGAGGTTATATATTCAAAAGGGAAATTTACTGAATGGAGTTGCTTCAAAAGTATAAATGAAATTAGAATACAATAAATAATTGATTATAGAAGTTAACGCAATTAATACGATTATAGGCACTGAAAAAGGAATGCGTTCATAAAGTTGCTGGATTTCTTTAAAAAGATTTAATACCAATTTCGTAAGGAATATTATTATAATTGTTAATTTTATTATACAGAGTGCTAAAATTATCTTTGCTATGCGAAATATCTGTAGCTTTGAACGCTACCGGCGAGATATCTCGTGTTTCAAATACTTCCAATTACAGGTTTTTATGGGCGGGAATTTGTTTCTTATGCCAGTTTAGATAGGTTAAGCTTTCTAATACATAGCTGAACAGTATCTTTACTTTTTTCACAATCGCATAAGAGACAAATTTTAGCCCACAAAAATCTGTAACTGGAAGTATCTGAAAGACGAAATATCTCATCGGTAGCTTTGAAAGTGTTAACATTATCGCCGTCCTCTACTGTCTTTGAAAATTTCTGTTTTTCACAGCATTAGAACAAACAAAAATAAAAACTCAAACAAGTGAACATTTACAAAGCATTTTAAACACTTGAACGTTTTAAAATATAGGAGAATGCTTGAAGCGCGTTGCGGCTGCCCTGCCGGAACGACGAATGAGGTTAAAATTTGGTGCGTCTATAGCTACTTTTTTTATCTTTAGGAATTTAATTTTCAAAAATTTAGCTTAAAACTAACTTATTTTAGATTCACTATCACACTAGGGTTTCATTAGTAAGGAAAGTAAATTTATTCTTTGGTTAGTTTTACTAAAAACTACTAACAGTTTCGCAGATATAATGCTTGGAATCCAGTGAAAGAAAACAGAATGATGAGAACTTCCAAGAAAATGAAACATTTAAAAAAAGTTCTTAACTTACTCTTGCCATGAAAGCAACATATGTAATTAATTTTTAAACAGCTTTCTTAAAAATAAAAAGGAAAAAGGGAAAAAATAGCTAAAGACTTGAAATTTATCCCAAATTCTGAGAATTTCTTTCGTCACATATACACACAAGGTTAAAATTAATTTTAGTTGGAAACAAATTCAATGAGTACTCTATTTCTAACAGTTTGTGTTTCTTCAACTACATATTTCCTAGATCTCCAAATATGCTTGTCTTCTTCTTAATTGTTTTTTCGGGGAAAAGATTTTTTAGACATAAAGTTTATTAGAATGAAAACACTGAATTTAACAAGATATTCATTTCCTGTTTATTTAGCAAATATTTAAACAAATTTGGAAAATTAATTTTTTCTTAATTCTTGTTTTGATTTATGCCTTAATAATCAATTTACCTCTTAGATCATCTAAAAAAATGCAAATTCTGGAAAAATCTAAAATAATGTGAATTCTGGCAGTTTATTTTGCAAGTTTATGTCACAAAACAGCATTTCGTTATCTAACAGGCAATGGTGCCCATCTCAGTTTTCAAAATGTCGTAACAGGAGAAAAAAATCTACATCATTCAAAACCTACAACGAATATTTTTATGTATATTTTTTTCACATTACGCATGAACAAAAGGTTTCATGTTACTAGAGCAGGTAAGAAAAAAGTTATTCCGTTATTGTTTGCTAAAGAATTCATTTTTTTTCTTCTAAAATATGGAAAACAGATAGGTGGTGTTGCTTGTTAAGCGATGATTTTTTTTTCTTTCGTAATCGAAAATTAAAGTTGTTTTATTCATTTTTTGTATCTTTTTGAACTTTTATAAAGGAATATGGCGAGAAAGAATAAATTGGCTAACTTGAAACACGTGAAAAAGTTTTAAAATTTTCGGATTTGATACTATAAAGAAAAACTCCCGGTAAAACACCTAAATTCGATACATTTTTCAATAAATTAACCATTTGTTAGCTCCTGCATTCCTGTTTTATACTTTTTGAGAAAAATTACCTTTATGTCATCAGGATGAATTTTACATATACCTACATTTATTTCGACCCGAAGAGAAGGAAGGCAAGTATACACCATAGATTCTATTATTAGCATCTATTTTAAAGCCGTTATTAATGATTTTCAATAAAAACTTGCTTTCATCCAACATATAATGCATAATTTTGATAAAAACATTGCTTTCTATGTTTTCGCTAAGCCTAATGATAAAGGTAAATTTAAATTTAGTTTCTACAAAATAAAATGCAATTGCATTAACTTAACCAGATCTTTGTATCAGTTTGTTTAAATTAAATCGAAACTTTTGACGAAAATTCACCTTTGATCCATTTAGAGTGGTTTATCAGACAACACTACCCATTTATTTCATAAATTACTAATATTTATGTAAATATATCTTTGAATCCTTCCTCGCTCTTTTAAGACATGTGCATTTTTTAAATTATTAAAAATTCAAAAATTTAAGCTCATAATATACTTGTAAATTGAATTACTAATATTTATATAAATAGAGTTTTATTTCTTTACTTGACAAGTACATTTTTTGAATAGAGAAAAATCCATACATAAATTAAGGCTCGTAATTTACTTGTAAAATTTTTCCTTAATTTACTTTGGACAGTTAATCATTTTCGCATAAATTTAATCATTTAACATTTTAATACTCCGCATCAGTTTGAGAATTTTTGTTTACTTCAAAATCATTAAAGGAACGCTGGTCGTTTTGTTCCACCTCATATAATTCCTTAATTTTATTGATGACTGAAATTAATTTTATACTCCCATAGTATAATTTCTGCTGCAAAAGCCCTCCCTTCTAGAGTTATAATTTAAGGCCTGCGCAACTTTCTTCGTTTTATTTATTTTTTTCTCTTTCTTCAACATTTTTAAATGTTTGATTTTAACTAATTACTCTCTTTTCATTTACGCTTAATTATCGAGAAGTTATTCGAAAGGAAAATTGGGATAATGAAGTCCGTAACTTACAGTAAATATTTACGTTACACTTTAAATCAACCGAAAATTTAAAAAGAAAAAAAAACATGGAGTAAAAAAAAATTCATTGCAATCGCCAAGAAAACGTAAAAACACTAGGAGGAGAGAAAAAACATCTCGCTCTACCAGAGACGGAAAAAACTGTTGCATAAAAAATATAAAAAACGCTGTTTTACTTTCGTTAAACAAGAACGGCGTCCGCACTTATGAAATTAATCTCCGGGATTTTAATTACGGAAACGTCAAAACTTTTTCCTCGCAAGTGATTAAAAAGCAATTAACTCTTACGCGAAATAAAAACAAACTTTTCTCCAAATAAGTTCAGTTTTCTTTTCTCTCCCGTTCAATCCGCAAATGAAATGGCTCTGATAAAAGAGAACGTAGAATCTTTTCCGGAAGCCTTTTTAATCCGGAAGTAATCCGGTAGTCAACGCTTCAGAAAATTAAAAGAATACTTCTCCCCCCCCCAGCATTCTTCCACACACATTTCAAGAATAACCAAACCATTCCTTTTCCACCACCGGTATGAATAAGTAATTATGAATGCTAATTCAGTAACTGAGATTAATAATCGGCACAATCAACAGCTCTAAAGCAAAATGTCGGGGCCAGAGACACTGTCTTTTTGAAGAAAAAACGAATTGAATTAACAGAGGTAAGTGGAGTGTAATATCACGAAATCCATTCGATGTGCCTTTTGCGAACATTATCAGGGGGATGTATGTCGCTTCACCGACTGGTTCCCTCTTATTTTGTAACTAATTAATATCTATGAAACGAAAATAAAAAAAAAATTAAGTTCCAGTTCGTAAATCTTGAGATTCGATAGAAAAGGGTGAAAGCTGTTAATAAATAAAACTAACATAATGTGTATCAGATTATACATTAATATAAAGGTTGGAGACGGAAGAGAAAAATGGTTTTGAAAATAAAGATTCGGTAATCTTTTGATATCATGCTAGATCAATTTGTATCTGAATTTTTTTTTATTCATTCACATTTAAAAAGTATCTCATGTGTTAAGACATGAGAAGTCGTTTTGTGATTTTTAACAATTTTTTAAATATCTAGACAATAAATAAATAAAAATAGCAGCAATTAATGCTGATGAGCACTTGTTTTCTTACATTAATTTTTAGCAGCCTCCGGCGACCTGCTATTTCCTCGTCCACTATACTAATAGTATTATTTAGACATGACAACCAACTCTGATGAAATACAATTTATTAAAAGAAAGAAAATTTTATTTTAAATTATACTTACACAATAAACATGGAAAACACTAAATGAAACTTATTTTCAATCCGTTAGATTAATTGATGAAATCGTTCTAGTTTTAGAGGCTGGAAGCTCCACAAATTGTTTTCATTTCTCTCGAAACTAAAGGTTGATGCATCTCCAATAGCCACTAATGACCTATCTAGAAGTCAAGAACATCTATTTAAAAGGAATTGGCGAAATAGGTTATATGTTTGTGTCTGAAACTATTATTAGGTGTTTTCGATCCAGAAAATGACCAATGAAGTAGTGTTTTGAGATTTTTCTCGAAACTGGAGGGTGTTGGAATACAGGCGCCTATTCATGACATAACTAAAAAGAGTAAACTTTCATACAAGACGAAAACTGGGGAAATTTGACTTGCAATTTGAGCGGGGGGTTTGATTCGTTGATTTTTCCAGGAACATTCCCCTTTATTCGTGACCTTTTAATCTACAAACAATCTTTTAGCTATTTCATAAAAATATTTAAATAAAAATCTATTTATAAATCATATGTTTATTTGTTATCTAACCACTTGTCTCCATTTTCAATTATATCTTTAGATTCCTTTTTCAGAGCCATTTTTTTCTAATGATTTCAGACACCAAGAACTTAGAGCTGAATTTGAACCTTTGAACCTCTTTACATACTTCACAAGGCAGAGAAAATATGTATATAATATAGAAATTTCCCTTATTTTCTTGGCCGATTCTTGTGAAAATTACTAAGTGTATACTCCAAGGAAACCCCAGACATAATCACGTACTGCAATTTTTTAAAAAATGTAGCTCTTTGCAGATGAAAGGAACAACTATGGACCGTCGCTTGTAGTGAAATCTGTCAGTATAGTAGAAACTTAATCCCATACAGCAAAAACATGAAAACCGTGATGCAATTCATAGAGACATAGATGGTACAATTATGGTTTCCGTGTAGAGAACTCTACCAGCGTAGGAAGAATATAGAGAGTTATATTAAGAAAAATCCTCTTAATATTTCACAAGTGAATTTCGGTAGTGCTTTTCTTTTTTAGTGTTGGAAATCCAAATACACTAAAGATATTTTTTATTTAAGCATATAAACATTTTTTATTTGCCATTTTATCAATTCCATATCTCCTTAAAAAAAGTCTCTCTAATGATACGTAGATATATACCTAATTACGAAACGCTATGATATAAAGTCTGAATACCTAAAACACTAAAGTAAGAACGATATTAAATTGAAATTTTTATGCCATAGACACACCAATTATAAATGGTCTGAAAACAAAGATTTGCATAAGCTGTGATCCATCAGAAGGAAGAAAAGTCCCCAAGGGAGACAACGTGGGAAAGCAAAAGCTTTAATAATGATGATAAAATGAGGCATATATCATAGCTAAAAATGTATTTGTTTTATTCAACAACCATTAAAATTACAAGAATCAACCTCACAAAGAACGCAAGAAATGATTAAAATTAAAAAATAATTTAAATATATCTTATTTCGCAAAAAATAAAAGGGTAGAAAAAATAATACATTATGTTTCGTATATTCATTTGAATCTGAAATAAATTGAATAAATTTGAGAAATCAAAATTTTCCCCAAGTGTTTACTTCTCAGATAATCTATATTACAGAATTATTATAACTATATTTATGAAAATTAGGAATACAAATATTTATTAATTATGATTGTACCAAAACGCCATATATGTTTTTTTTTCTTTTATTAACTACTAAAACGTTTTTGCGACCATTTGCTCTTAAGAAATTTCGGTTGAATCATTTCCATTAAATTTTTTATGCTATAGTTTCTCAGTGTTATAACTCAGTGTTGCATACATAATGCTTCACTAATTACTGATATCGCCTTATAAAAAATAATAGAACAATGCTTGAGTAAAATAGATACAATAATTCAGTTAGTATCTGACAAGAAGTATTACAAATGTTTTAAAATATCATCGGATCACAATAAGAAGTTACAAGAAAACGATGAAAGTTGAACATTTTGTGGATATCAAATAGTGTTATTGATAAAAAGAAATTCTTCAAGAGCAAAATATACATACATATTTAAGTTATCACATCCAAAACTGAATCTCAGCAGATGTTATTTAGTTACTTCAAAAACTAATGACAATTTTAATAAATATCTGCTTTGGAATCAACATGCATAAAATAAAATCATTTATATAGCTTAATTTTTTCTAAAAGACATTTAAAAAATGTTTGATGGAACATTTCAAATTTGTTGGTTAAAAGAAAGAAAATGTTTGAACAACAAAAAATGCGAAATTAAAGTTATGTTAAATGTATGTCTATAGAAAAGGTATACAAGATATGATGCATACTGACATGACTTAAAATGCATGCTTGTGAAGTCATAGCAAGAAACAAAAAACAGAAAATTCTGCAAATATAAAAATGACATTAAATAATAGTTAATACAATATGCACGATCTAAATTATAGGACATGAAAAAATTTAAAGATGTGTTGAAAAATTAAAACCATTATTTCAGACAAACTTAAAAGCCAAATAAAACATTCCTAGTAATTCGTGCAGTATTAAAAAAACACATTACTTAATGCGCATTTGCTAAAAAATTAATATATAAGATACAAAAATAAATCATGAAAATAAGCTTAAATTCATAAAAAAAAATTAAGTTATTAATATAATCAATAATCAACCTTTGAAAAAAATTGTTGAAATAAAAAAAACCTATATCGAACAATTTTATAAATCATTAAAATTGTAATATTTTGAAATTTAAGATGTTGTAAAAAAATTTCATGTAATATGTTTTTAAGTTACAAACAAAATATGACAGTATTTCGCTCATTTACTAATGATGTCGTTAAAAATTTTTTTAAAGAAAAGAAACAGCAGATTCTTTTAAATTTGTACAACTTCTTTTTTAAAATTATGCATTCGAGATATATGATTACTTTAGTTTCAATATTTTCTCAATTAAACGCCAACAAACAGACAGACAAAAATATTATCTACCTTTATTATTATTTAAAATTAAATGGAAAATATTGATCAAATTTCTGGGTTAGTTATTTGATTTCTTTTGATTGAAATATTCTAGAAACTCCACTCTTATCGGCTTAAAAGATTTAAATTATTCTTTCAGATTTATTCTTCTTGATGCTTGTTATCATAATGTTTCACAGGAATTAAAATGCATTGTTGTAGGATTGATTATCAGAATTTTTAACGAGATTGGAAAAGCCGATAAAGAGGAATTATTATCTTAATAACGAAATAATTATTTCTAATTTTTATGTATGAGTAATTCATGAATTTACTTTTCTTTTTTTCCCATAATTCTCTAAATGAAAACCCCTTTGAAGAATGTGTTTTTGATGATTATAGAAATGAGATATAAAAAATGGATAACCTCACTGATCAAATTTGCCCCATTATGAAACAAAAAAAAATTATAAAGTCTATTTATCTTATTATATTCATTATCCCATGAGTCATAGATGTACAGTAATTTACTCTGAACAAATTTATATGAACCGATGAACACATAAAATAAATTAATCTGCATAATCTAAATTTTTAATACAACATTGCAAAAATGATTGGGATTCGATTGCATTGCATTTTAATCTTATTTTCCCTACATTTGTAGGCTGAAACATTCACTATCATTGAAAATAAGGAAAATAATTTTCAGTACTTTAATTGATAGTGTGAATTCTTTATTATTTAGTTGATCCTGATCTTTGAAAAAAAATTTTCATTTTTTAAAGATGACATTTTGACAATAATATTGGTCAAGTTCATTGAATATTTTTACACTCCATTTCGTTGGATTTTTTAGAAAATGATAATTTAAATAAAGAATAAGAATATTTCAAAGCGCGAAAATTTCAACTAAATAACGAGAACATTTGATCAACAATCAGCTGTTGATTATTTTCTAATTTGTTTTACAAATATTACATAATTGCTAAGAAAGTAAGATTACATTAAAATAGGGACTATAAGATCAATTGCTCATAACAGATTCCCTATAATGGCAAATGTAAATCTTTAGCTTTATACGTTCTTTTATATTTATTTCTTAAAAATTACAACCATATCCAAATTCTTCTCCTACCACAAATAAAGAATTCTCTTTTCCATATTCATATTTCCATTCAAAACATGAAACGTATGGTTTAAAGTAAGGAACCGGTTCAGTGAATCATAAAGACAGAAGATGGAATCATGTTTCTTAATGTCACGTAGAAAGGAGGATTAAAAGTCATTGCAGAAATTCTGGACTAGTTGCTGTCATGAGCCGCATAAAGGGGGACAAAAGAAATCTTGGCGCCAGACACTTCCGCCAATGGATCACTTTGCTGCCACCCGTGGCTGGAAATATTGATTGAACATCACAAAATGTCCAAAAAGGAGCAGACTTCTACTTGAGTATTTATTTTTTGGGCGCCAACCGTAACAAATGACATTTTTGTGTCAAAGAAACTTTTTCGAAAGAAGTATTTCTATCCTTGCAAATGAATTAACGATGCAGCCGGTATTCTTCTTCGAGTCAGGGTAAAGGTAGCGCTCTGTAAATTCTCATGGATATTTCCTTTGCTTGTCTTTCCTGGAATTATGATTCGTAATCTAGAGTATTCGTATAAAGTGCTTCACAGGTAGATTGTACAAATTGCTTTTGATAATAGAAAGCGTTTAAGATGTTACTTTTAAAGTTGAAAATATTTTTTTATACTTTAAGCATAGAGAGCATTTAAAAATAACAGAAATCAGTTTATTAGTAGAGCATTTCAGTTCTGTACTTGCAACATGTTATTCTTTTAACGAGTGATGTTATTTTACCACTATTAGTAATAAAAAATTTCCTTTATTATAACCTACGCACTTTAGCAAAATATTTTTCTTTATTCAGACTTTATATAACAAAAGAAATGATTAAGTACTAAATAATTTTTATACATTTTCATTAAGTTTTAGAAAATAAGATATGGATTCACTTTAGTATAGAATGGGTCCATATGTTTTTACGGCATAAAAAGAAATTTTGAAAAAAATACGCAAATCGTATAGTCATATGTTATGCGTCAATTGAATTATGTGTTTATTAAGCAGTTCAATGATATTTTTCTTTGAGATTTACTTATCATTATATCATTAGGTAAAATCAAATAAAATAGTTAAATTAGTTGTAGCAATAGTTAAATTATTATCAAGGTCAATTATATTTTCCTTTTTAAGACATTTCACTAAGTTTGTACAAACGAATACTCAACAATTAATTATTTTAATATTAAATTCTTAATGTTTCCTCCTGTATGACACAAATGTTAAAAAACTATCTAAATTAGAAATTAGAAATTCATAACACAAAAATTCAATCATTATTTCTTTTAAAGCTTTGCTAAACATCATTCAACCTTACACGGCAGCTTTAAATGACTTTAACATAAATTTTTGATTTTTTTCTGTACTTTATCTGAATTCTGTTTAAGATAACTTACTTTTATTAAAATTAATATCAATGTCAACATACTAACCATCTTTATTACGAATGGAAATGTTTATTATGTTGACTCATCACATAAACGAAATTTTTTGAACATTATTAATCAACAATTTATCTAACTAGTGAGAAAGCTAATCATCAATTTCTAAACTGAACTTCATTGTGAGATAAATAATATTTTTTTACGGTATACACAACATTTAAAAAATTTTATAAAATACTTAAGTAATTTATTCACATTTCTTGTTAGAATACAATTAGTCTGTCTTCTTGACTTCTTACGAGGAATCAGTTCAATGCTAACTCAAGAAATTAAACCCTTCTTAAACAAAAGTCAGGAAAGTCAAGAGATGCTTGTTCTAGAGCTCTAATCAGATCAAATTTCGAAGCAGAAACTACAGTTATCTAAGGAAACAAGTTGAAATATTTAAAAATTAATCGTATAGTTAAAAATTTAGAAATGCCTGAAGAGAAACTCTTGTTCTATTTTAATTTCGTACGAAGAGATTTAAATGGAATGGTTTCCCTTCAAAATATTAATGAACTATAATATTCTGATGATTTCAGTCAAACCTTTTCTGTAAAGAATCTCCACTTTCCTCTTACATGATAGTATTTTCCGTATCTTATAACAATTTGAATAAAAAAAATAAAATATTTTCCTTCTAATTAGAAAGCAAGTAGATCCTATTTTTCAGTCAATAAACCATTATTTAGAGTTATTTCCCCTCATCTTAAACGAATACAAGTTTTAGAATGTGACGACACATTAGTATCAACAGGAAAAATTTCAGTTCTCAAATTACAAAAATTTGACAGAACATTTGTGTTATAATTTTCAATTCAATATACAGAAAAACTGTTATAAAATTTTCTATTGACTGATGATCTCAAGACACTAGGAATTTATTGCATCTTTCATAAATAATGACTTTTATTTTTATAAAAATATTACTTCAGATATCGCTGGAACCGAAATATTGCAATGTCGTGCTATATTATTAGTGGAGAATACATGAATGAATTTCAAATTTTCCCACATATTTTAATAAAATTTAGTTTTAGAATAAGATAGGAAATTAATATGAGTGTGAAAAATTTCAATTTATAGAAAGTGGGCATTGAAATACAATATACAAAATGATAATTTTTCACACTTTTTTTTAATCTATGTTTAATTATGTGATAAAAATTGTGTGAAAGGCTCATATAGCCTTAGAGAAAGTAGAAGGAGAAATACTTTCTTTGAGAGTTCTTGCTATAATTTTTTAAGTTTATTAAAACATTATGTAATGTTTATTTTTTAAGTTTCTTGACATAATAGTATTAAAATTATTAATACTATTTTTTCAACCATAATGAAAAAGCATGTTTACAAGTCAGAAGAGATCAATAAAATCGAAATGGTTACCTGTTGTTAAACTCTCTTTCCGAATCGACATATATCTTGTTCGTAATATACTTCTAATATATTTGTATAAAGTATTATATTTGGTAGGGTAAATTTGTATGAATATCCTTCCACTGTAGAATCATTTTATTTGAAGAAAATCTTCTTGATTAATTTAGATTTAAATGGCTCAATAGTTCCATCTTTCACGATTAGTATCACTTTACTCCACTTACGGTACTTATGATGCAGTCAAAACTTATACAGATAAATCTAATAAGATTTAATTTTTTAGATAGATAATAAACATTATTGCATTTAAACTTCGTATTCCTAAAGTCATTCGAATTTAGGCGCTTTAGGATATTGGAAAGCTCCTCTTTCTTTGATAAAGAACAAATATCCTACCATCCATCAAAAAACCGCACTTATATCCAAATTCTTAAGGGATTGATATATATAAGAGGACTCATTTAGCTGATGACATTTTATCAAATGTAAAAACTCAAATTTGAGAGTTCTGAAGAAATCTTCTGGTTCCTCAAACACACCTGAACGAGCGTGTCTAAAGTAAAAAGCACGCGCATTGGGTATTCAATTAATTGACCTTAACAAAATGGGAAAGGGCTTCAGCATCTGCCGTAACCTAATGTTTGGGGCATTTCAGTATTAATTAATTAACTTCTTAACTGTCATAGCGGAGCATAAGGATATTATCACTTTTTAAAGTTATAAGCTGAAGTAAAATTATTAAATCACATTATAATTCAATATAAATTATACATAATTTACAAATGATTTATATTATCGGTACTTAATTACACAATTATGTACGAGAAACAGAGAATATTATTTAATTTGGCAGAATACAAGACAGTTAAAGGTTTAATGCTATAATGTTTGATTATAAGAATTAACTAAAAAAAGAGCATATTATGTCATGAGTAGAGTTCATTATAATTATGAATAGCTATTTAGATACTTAATCAATTCATTTGTAATTCGCTGCTTTAAAATCCTGAATCCTTAATATATAATTAATTTCATTGTTTTCTATTTCTTATTATTATTCTATTGAATAACAAATTTATCGACACAGTTGTTTTTTTTCTTTGAAATTATTTCATTTTTTCACCAATAAATTTTTCAAACGCGTTAAACACTTCCATTAATAAAAAAAACTTAAGAAATTAAGGTAGACGCGAAATGACTCTTATAAATATTTATTTCGATCGAATAAGAAAATTCCTTCTAATAAATTCACATCGATGCAAAATTACAATCTTTAAAAATAATTACCAAAAAAAAAAAGACAAATACCTGAGCATTTTTACTAAGATTAATATCCAACAACAAAAGCAATCCTGAGAGTGACGTAAAACATTAATATTTATTTTGAATCACTTTATGCTGATAAAATTACGGTAAATAGTGAATATTAAACAGTTCATCTCAGAGTTCATGTTTACCCAAAACAATGGTTTAGATTATCGAAGCGTGTTGAAGAAAGATAGAAATAATAAATAAATAATACATAATCATGAACTGATTTATATTCCCGTCTAAACTCGGGTAATCTTTGTAAGTTGTGATGAAAAAAACTGTTCTCTTTAAAAAAAAAGTTACACTATGAAAAATAATTAACGTAACAAAATGATGCATTAAGTTTACTAAAAAGCTATTTCTATTTGCTTACACCTGCTAATATCGCTCGTTTAGGGAAGAAATAAAATATGTGGAGATGGTAGAAAAAGTTATAAAAATGCGTCGAAGATTTGATTAGCAATTTTATTTCTTCAGTGTTGCGTATGTGAGAAAATCAGAAAGAAAACTTAATACGTTTTATTCCTTTTACGTCACTTCCTTCATATTCCAGGCGCCTTTTTCCCCTTCGATTTTTGTACTTAATGCATTTAGCACAAATCGATTAATTGAATGGTTTTGTGGAACAATGATTAAATAAGTTACTAATTTATCCGCTTTTAGCGTTCAGGTATACGTAAATTAAATCACAACGGACTTTTTTAGTACACTTTCGCGAATGTAAGAAAATAGAGTTAGTTGCTGCATCATTTTTATTAAGAGTTTCTTTTCCACTTAGAATTCAGATATATATATATATTTACTTCAATGAGATTCTTGAGAAAATTTTGTTATTTTCTTTCTAAATTCGAAGAACAATGATTAATTTTATCTTAACGAGGGATAATAAACTTATGTTAAGTATTTTTAAACGATTAACTCTAAAACTTTTTATTCCTTTTTTATATTGTATAGAAGCAAGTCTATAAAAAGTGATAATATAAACAAAACTTCAACACTGAAGTATTTATACAATATTTATGAAAAGTAATAATCAAATCCTTAAAATTGACAATGGAGTATTTGAATCAACTTGACGTGTTAACTTTTATACGTTTATGAACACTTGAGCTGAAAAATTTCTTATATTTTTGCTCACTTTTCATTCTGTTATTATTATTTTTTTTTTCATTTCTATAATTAGCCCTAAAAGGGTTGAGTGCTAGTGCAGATGTCATTATGTTCTTTGGTTAGTACTCATATTTTACATTTAAAGATATTCAGATTAGGAAATAATATTTAGATATTTATTATGTCTGAATGATTGAAAAGTATGAAATAATATGAATTCCGCGGTTTTTTTTCTTTAGTTTTTCGCATGTGTTTATTTTCTTAATGTGGATAGCATGCTTTTTTTCTTCATAACCTATTATTAACTAAGCAGTAATTTGTGTCAGTAATCATTGCTTCGAGTCACATTTAATTAGAGAAAAGAGCAGCAGTTTCCAACGTTTTCAAGCAAAGGTACTAAGGATAATTGAAAAATTAAGTTTCTGGTTTTTTAAATATATATATATATATATATATATAAAGGCATTTGCGGACATGAAATTTGGATTTTACTCAGAAGTCGTCAATTTTTAATTGATGTTACGTGACCCATAGTGCAGAATACGTTTATGTAGAACTAGCAGAAAAATCACAAGAATTTTGCGCTGGTAGGTATGGTAAACTTACGTATCTAGCAATTGGGAAAAAGAAGGAAATGTGAGCCGTGTATGAAATGGCCCTGGCGATCCCTGGTAGTACAATCAATAACTGACGATTTGTGAAACTGTATTTTTATGAATTTGTAACATTTTCTTGTAAGGACTGTATCATCTCTGAGAAGAAAGATTTACGTATATTCTTAATGGATGTAAATGAATGCCAAGTTAGTGCCTCCTGAATTAGATGACAAAACTTTCTAACCATTTGGTGGCTTGACAACTTCGGCGGCAGGAGTGAAGATTGAAAAATTTAAGAATTATGACGATATCTCCATTCAGAGCTGAGATTTAGAGACTCATCTAGAAAACTCCAAGACTAGAATGTTAAGAAATTGTAAACGACGAACCATTCACACAAAGAGTAAAGTATCTCTTTGGAGTGTAGAACGAACTCTCCAGTCGTTATACGCCGAGTGCTGTCATATTGTTCTATACAGTGAGGGAAGGGATTTGATAGGTCTCTTATGACTAAGTCTGACGCTATCAGATACTGACACACTTCATCAGCTATTGAAAATCAACACCTAATTTATGAAAAAAAATGTACTTAGGCAAATGAAGATGGCAATGAATTGGTTCGATCTCTTGATGAACACGATTTTCATTTTCAAAGAAATATCTTCAAACCTTATTGCGTGTTTTGACAAAAATAGCAAGGTTCATATTGATTATATAAAAAGCAAAATATCATCACAACTTTATTTTCGTGGTCTAGGATTTGTAGTGAATAAAATTATACCACAATTACCTCAAGAAATCTTACATTTAGGTTACACTCATCACCACAAACATTATCAGCGTGAATTCAAATTACAAAATTTCATTTTATTTTTCGAAACAATTCAAAATGTTGGTACTTCATGGTTACAAATTTTGAATCATTAAAATTTAAAAACATTCTTGCTTATAAGTAAGGATTAAGTTATAAAAACTGATTTGCAAAGAAAATCATTTTTCACTTTAGTTCATATTCATACACCTGAGAAGATTACGTAGAGGTAAAAAAAAAAAAAGATCCTTTAAAACTCAATTTTAATTACAATTAAAGTACCTTAATTAAAAAGAATACGTTAATATTGGATTAAAAACGTTTATAATTTGAGAGATTTCTGAAATAATTGGTACTTAAAAGAAACAAATAGTGTATTTAAAATACAGAACAATGAAAAACAATAATTTGCGTAAAAATATAATACGATGCAAAAAATATCTTTTAAGTGTAATGTGATTTTCACAGATGCTCAATGCATACATGTTACTTAAACACTAATTTCGATTTTTTTTTTTAAATAAAAAAGACGACTTGGAAGTATATAATACAATATTTTCATTTCGGTACTATTTCCGCGGAAATATTTCATTGAACTATTAATAATAAACATATAAATTTTTTAAAAATCTAATTTGAAATGTTCTTAAAGATGGAATTTTTTCTTTTTTAAAGGTTTTGTATTGCCAAGAATATTTTTAAATAGCTAAGTTCCTGAATACAAAAAAAATGTTTAAAATAATTTTAACTTCGAATGAAACATTTTGATGTTCTATGCTATTATCCTTCATATAGCCTTTTATAAACGCAAGAAGATTCTTAAAATTAATGTATTGTAGTTTTAAGATTTGAAATATTGAATGAAATATTCTTTTCTTCCAAAAAAAAAAAAAAGATAATTTTTAGAATCGAATTTCTTTTTCCCTTTAATAAAATAGTATGAAGGAAATATTACAGTAAATTTACTATATAAGAATCAAACCACTTTATTTTGTAAATTCGCACTCAATTTATAGAACTAATATATATATTATATATATATATAATTATTCAAACATCAATGCTTTATTAGAAATTTTTAAAAAAATATTATTCTTTAATATTAAATAATAAAAAGTTAGAAATTAAAAAATAGTGTTAATAGGCATCAGAAAAAGGCTGTTTTGAAATAAAAAAAGAATGATAGAGATAAATCATGAAATTAACACTTCTCCTAACATGATTAATTATCCATTAAACTATGTTTCTGACAAGATAACAAAAAAACCGTTAATGCTCTCAATCTCATTTCCATCTGTTTCTATTTCAGAAATATAAAAACAAAATTATTAGCCTTCATTTTTTATATATCTTTTTATACTTACAAGTTAAATATTTTTTAACACCTCCCTATTATTTTCCTAAATTAAGAGAATAGCGTTTGATTAGAATGAAATTCATAAGCAAATCAATACTAAAATATTAAAAAGCATTTTGAAAAAAAATCATATAACAGACTTTTTTTATTGCTAAGTATTGCTACGTTACTCTATATTTGTTTGTATATACCAACCGAACGGATAATCATCTAAATATCATTTCTTCTGCTTATTTTGAAAGAAATGAACATTAAAAAGAAAATCCATTTTCCAAAGCAATCTTTCAGAAAATATGAGCCATTATTTTGTAAACTGTCTTTTTCCTGTACCAAAATTTGATATTTTGAGTAAACAATTCCTTTTGCATACTGTTGAAAGAATTGAATTCCAATTTTTGATTAAAAAGATTCTAAAAAAAGAAATATATTCAAAAGTAAGCAGTAATTCAAGATGATGTACATAAATATTGCTGTGTATGCATACAAATATTATTATGCGTGTATATAAATATTACTGTGTATATTCTATTATACAAAAATATTTTGCATACAAATATAATAAAAATGCGTTTTGCCATTTCGTCCTTAAATTCTAAATTCTTATGTTTTATGATTGATTGAAAATAATAGAATTTTATGAAAAAAATGTATTTCATAAGAGAAACGTGAATTTCGAATGTTTATAAAAAATAAATAAAACACAAGTTATTTAAATATATAAAGTTATCAGGATCATAAGTAAAAAATTCATAATTTGAAAAATAATATAAATAAATAAAAAATTATTTTATTAGTATGCTACACTGTAAATATAACATTTGTGTAACAAAACTCTAAATTAAAAGTACGATTCACACAAAAGGTATTGAAAGCTTTTCTTATGTGAAATTCATTAGTGTGGAATTTTCTTATGTTTTATAATTGACTGACAGTAATAAATATAATTTTATAGAGGAATATTTAATTAATGAGAAAACATTTTTATTTCGATTAGATTTTTTTTATTTATAAGAAATAAAGAAAATATTTAAATAAATGAAATTATAATTATCATAATTTTAAAAAAATTAAATGCTGGAAAGATAGTATAAATAAATAAATAACTTATTTTAATAGTATGCTACACTGCAAATATAACATTTGTGAAACAAAATTCTAAATTAAAAGTACGATTCACACTTGACGTGTTCAAAACTTTTCTTACGCGGCATTCTTTTGATCGAATGCTTTTCAATGGATAAAGTTGAATTACAAATTCCTCGAATAAATGAAGTGCTTCAAGAAATTACATAAGATCAGAAAACAACCATATGAATGTGAATGATAATAAAAAATATTCAGAAAAAAAAATGAGTGTGTCTAACTTTTAGCTTTACCTATATATAATAAGCAAGTTTAGTTTGTTTTAGTTATATAAATGTCCCATTTTAAAACAATATTAAGGCCATTTTTGAGACAGACACTATAATTTTGAGCCACAGTCAGATATAGAGACGACACCTGAGCTGGCACCCCACTCTCCAAGCCACATCCCACCAGTGGGAGAACGTTTGGTCTAGATGGATTTAACGTGCACTAAACCCACTTACACGGCGATTCTTCTGTGGAATCGGGTCTCACACCTAATATATAATAAGCAAAGTTAAGTTAAATAAAGTTTTTATAGTTATAGCTCATAGTTTTATTTAACTTTTAGCTTAAGAAGAATTAATTCAAATTATATGTAAAACTTCAGCAGACCCAGAAAAAAAATGAGCTCCTGATAAATTCGAATTCAATGAACTCCATATTTATGATCAAATAAAAATATTTTAAAAATCAAAGGCTGAGCTCAAAATTTCAGCAGGATGTGTAGAAAAATGCTATAAAAGATGTAAAACAATTTTTTTTTTCCCTTTGCACAAATTCTCGTACATATTGAAAATGTGTGGATTCCATTTCGAACGGATCAAGGTCATCCTAGATAAATAATTTGCCGCATTGCCTGTTTTTGACAAGGTATCATTAAATATAGTCTTAGAACGTTTGTCAAAAATTCACTCACTCGTTTATAATTACTCAGTTATTAAAAAATTTCTTTCCCATTTAGTTTGAACTAGTCAAATCGGCAGAATGGAGACACCTCATCCATCTTTCGAGGCAAAAATAAATCGAAATACAACTTTCAGTTATTCTCATTTCTTTTAACTTAGAAAAACCATTTATGGCAGAATAAAAAAAAGGGAATTTGAAAAGTTGATAGTTTCCTTTCTTTCTTTTTTTAATCGTCTTTTTGAAGAACGAGCTACTTTTTGTTCCTTAAAATTAAAGGCATTACTTTAAGCGGAAATTTAATGTGTACTGGAAAATATCAATACAAAATTTTTAAAAATGACCATAATTTACCTGATAAATAGTGATTAATTATCTTTTGTCGTATCGATTGTGACCAATCTATTAATCATTCCGTCATAGACTACCTGTCAAAACTCTAAAGCCATGACTTTATTTTAAAGACTTTGCAGGATCGTTTATGCATCGATGGAATAAAATATGAATCTTATTTTCATATTATAAGAGATAAGGCTCAATGCATCGGTTTTAGAATGCTGAAACCAATTAATTTAATGAAACCAACAGAGATAATATGTACTCAATAATGCATACTTTAGTATTTACTTACAGTTCGGAAATAATTACATATCGAAATATTTTTAAAGATAAATTAAGGTCGATATTTTCTGCTATAACTTGATAAAACAACTTACTTTCATATTCAAAGGGAACAATCGATTGAATTATTTTTT
The DNA here is from genome assembly GCA_026543055.1 of Argiope trifasciata. Lineage (NCBI taxonomy): Eukaryota > Metazoa > Arthropoda > Arachnida > Araneae > Araneidae > Argiope > Argiope trifasciata. The sequence goes on along the minus strand of JAPMOQ010035568.1, from coordinate 707,859 downwards.
TCCACTTTGGGTTAGAGTGTTGAAATTATTTAAACATAAGTCAGTTCATATGAGCATTGGTATTAAAATTATTTTATTATGGTAGCTGTGTTTTATAAATTTAAATATAAGCATTTAGTAAATAATCAATCATTTTCTGAATTCAAACATTTAATTTATCATATTTTTCAAAACTTGATCTATTAAGAGCAACACTGTTTGAACGATATCAACCTAATTTAAGAAGTAGTCTAATACAATTTTTTCTGTGTTTATTCCATTCTAATTATGAAACATTATTTTTGAAATTTCACTATATTAGTTCTGATAAATTTGAGTTTTTACACACAGCTCTTCCCATCATTCAGACTGAGCAAAAATACCAGGTATTCATTTTCTTACCGTTTATTACAATATTCTCTTCCTAACATATCCAGAAAAAACGCCTAGAAATGTTCGTTTTAAAAATGTATATTTATAGAAAAAAATTGGATTTCCACTTTAAATTGCAAAGCTCTATAAGCGCACCGACTCTAACAAAATAACGATGTCTGTATACAAAATTATAGATTGAGATAAATTAAAATAGAAGTACTAAACTCAAGCCAAATTATATAACATGCTAGCCAATTAGCATAGTTGATAGTCATGTGTCGCTGCATATTATTTCAAATCTGATAAGTTGAACTGGTTATTCTTGTTTCAGTTATATAATAAGTGTTTTATATGATAAACTATGTTCTCTGTATCAAATGGGCGTTTTTCTTCAACATTTATCAACTTACTAAACATGAAGTGTTCAATGCCAATTGGAATCATGTAGAAATGCAGGACTAGATACGTTATCTGCCATTGCAGATGCCATTAGGGAAATACAAGCTAAGCAATCATATGTGATAAAAGTTTGTTCTAGCATTCACTGTTATGAACAGCTTACTAGTACTATACCATCCATTAAAATGTTTAGACAAACAGAATGACAATATTGTTATAGGAAACTTTGTTTGAACTTTCGAAAGATCAGCTTGGTTAGTAATCAATGCGCTTTGGTTTCATATCTGGTTTGTTAATACTAAAATAATAGCAATTTCTGTTAATAGTAAAATAATAGCAATTTCTGTTAATACTAAAATAACAGCAGGTTTTAAAAAATTGATTAGTGCCTTATGTTTCTATCCTACTTGATTTGTTTTTTGAAATCATTTGGAAGCTTTAGCATTTGATATCTTTATGAGCTTTGGTAAGGGCGATTGTTTCATATATCTTAATAGCTGTCCAAAATAAGCAGTGAATCATTCAGATTTTTTTTGATTCTCTATGATTAATTTACCAAGAATTTGTATTTTATGGACGATACTTCGACAACCTCCTGTAACGTTAAAATGTTCTAAAATGGCCGTATTTTTCTCATTAAATTATGTCATTTTAAATTTACTTATTTCTATTTTATATATCCTCTGTAAGCAGCTGCTTTAAGATTGTATTTTTGCTGTTAAATGACTTATTTTTCCTTATGCAATCTTTGATCTCAAATTTTGATGCGGTGTAATATTCTTTTTATTCTCTCCTATTTTTCTTCAAAATTCATATTTCTGAAGATGTTTTTTCTGTAGAAACACCCTTAAAAATTAATAGATTATAGAGCTTTGTCCAAGAGTTAATTAAGAGTAATCTTTAAATGCCTATGCATTTATTTGTTGGACGAAATTCCATTTATTTGAAATACTTGTTTACAAGAAAATTTATTGTTAATATATGATTTCTCTCCCTCTCCCACTTCTCTCTCTGTGTGTATAGAATGATAGCATACATGATTATATATATATACGTATATATACTTATATAATGCTGAGGTACGTGAGGCAGAAATTGCTCTCATTACCTTTTGTCGGTTTCCAACAAACAAATGAAAACAAACCCTTGTACGAGTTTCAGATTGCTTCAATAAACGTTTTTGCAGCTGCTTCGTATTGAGCGTTTTGCATAATTCATTGATTAAGCTTCAAACTGCTGTTACAAATGTTCTAAAAATGAGTAGCTGCTTCAAACTGTTGATTCAGTCAGAGAAAAGAAAGTTGTAAAAGAAGTGAAGAAATAGGCTTCGAATAAAAAGTTTAATCAAGCTCAAAATAGGTTAAGTGGACAAAATATTCTTTAATTACGATAGCTGTCTAAAAAGCATTTGACCTTCAGCAAGGAAAAATATATTAGTATCTGAAATTAGGACCCTTATTCACCACACAGTAGACCCATAGAGCCTTTACACACTTAACGCACCGACTATTCCACTGCCGAGACCTTTCCTGGAATAGTGTTCCTCTCCGTTGTCGCGTTCTGCATTATCTCTTTTTTGCTTAAAATGCGATTCTTTCAATGGCATTTCTAATTTAAGAAACAAATTGAATTCGCAAGGAGCTATATCTGGAAAACAGAGTTATCGGGAAACGACTGGAATTCAGTGTTTCTCCGAGAATGTCTGAATCAGTTATCTTGAGTGAAAACAAAAATATGATTAACATTTATAGTGGTCCCTTACTCGACGGCCAACAGGCAGAGATTGACTCACTCGAATACGGAGAAAAACTTCAAGCATGTGCATTATGCTGTTTTCTTTCCCAGTGAAGAATGGCGTCACTGTAGCATCATTACCATACTTAAGAAAACCTTTTAGATAGCCTTCGTAAATTTAAAATATTTCATAATAGCATGCATTGGCTCTCCAAATACGAGGTATCAAGTGCAACATATTTTAGTTAAAAGGAAACAAAATTTGTTAACAAACATTATTTCTCAAAAATTGATTGCTCCAGATGAATTAACCGAATATCTAATCCCTCCCTTAATAACAGATAAGATAATAGAAATGCTTCATAGCTGAACAGATCATTCTAAAATATGAAATGAAATACTTTAAAGGTAACAGCTATCGGGCAGGCGAGTAGTTTTTTTTTTTTATGAATAATGTAAAATATACAAAGATAAAACAAATATACCAATGTTCTTTAATTCTAAGCCAACAATTCATTGATATGTTAAAAGAAATATCATTTAATAAATATAAGGCTTGTTTGTCAGTACAAAGGTAAAACGTGATAATAGTTTTCAAAGTCGGCTATTAATCTCTCACATCATTAATTGATCATATTAAGTTTTCCGGAGCTCTGTCTACTAACTAATAATTTCCATTGTCCCACAATAATACAATGCTCTTAAAGCCATAAAACAAGAAATTACCAATAGACTTTTTCCCTCCTATTGTTGGTATTTATCTGTTTTGACTTAGTAAACTCTGGCAAATTCATTACAACAGCAGAGTTAACAACTCTTTTGGGTACTTAAGGGAACAAAGCAATTCTGCTGAAGCCCCTGAAAAATATCTGGGTACTTTTAGTTCACCACATTAAGCACAATAAGCAAAGCGAAAATCTGTTTTTATTAACAGATGCATGATAATGATTTCTGTATTTGCGATAATTTCATAGCTAATGCCTCTTCTTTAGTGGAAAAATATTTGTTTCTGCTGTTATTTAAATCTCTAATTGATTTCTGTACTCTGAGGCTACTTTTTCAGCACTATCGCTGTACATAAATATTCCAGTTAATTATAATTGATCTTAGTATTCTCAATTGAAATTTTCTAAGGTAAATAGACGTAGATTCTACCCTTATATATGTTTTATTTATATAAGTTGAGCATAATACAAAGATATCCAGATTTCGACTTATTAATAAAGCCTACATTGTGAGGTTAATTATATTTTTAATGTTTCATGTAGTATATAGGTAATTTATTTTAAGTGATTTAATGACACATTATTTAAAATATTGACGATCTAAATTTTTCAGACCAAAAACAATTTAATAAAAAAAATTTAATTAGCAGAATAAAATTCTAATGAATTTAGATTTAAAAATTAGGCTACCCGATTTTGTTACATGATTGTAATTTGTCTGGAATATAGCAGTCATGGTTACCTATTTTTAACAAAATGCGTTAGAGGAATCTGTGCATCTATTATTCGTTTATATTATGCACATATTTCCAAAAATAAAATTACAAAAATTAAATCAGTAATGGGTAAAGTAGTTCTGAATTCACAAAACGAGACTTAAACATCATGAAGCTGTATGAGAGCCATTTTGGAGTGCACCTTAAATTCACATCTTTAAACAACATTCTTAATTCGGAACCATGATAAGAAAAAGAGGATGACAACTAAGCTAATAACCCTGTCTACAGCATTTTAAAAGTCGTCACCTAAGTGGTAGGATACATAACCTTAAAAATTGACCCTTTAATGGGTGTGCCTATACAATGAATAAAGAATGGGCAAGCAGACTCTACCACAGGATTATCGGGTTTATCATTTTCAGAGAAGTCATATCACTGACCTTCAACCCGCCACTAAGGCACACGGATAAACCTCTCTAAGACTGAATGACCGGACCGCCGCTATAGCAGCACTTGCGGGAACTATGGTTAAGTCCTAAGAGCCATCACCGGCCACTGCACAACCCACCCAGAAGGGGTTGTCCATCATCGATGGGAGGACCAGAACCCCCACCTATTATTTTATCCACCGGATTGGCGAGATCCAACCACCCTACCCTGAAGCCTCTCATCCTCATTTCGAGGTGCCCCTCCAGGGGAGGGGGGCCATTTTCAGGGAAGGACGATGTTCTGAATAATGAAGTAAATAAATAAAACAGTTTAGGTTGTAATAGGCTTAACTGCTGCGCTTTCATAGAATCAAACAGAGCAAAAATACCTGTCTACCAGAAATTAAAATTTACAGCAGTGCCACTAATTTACTTGGAAAATATCGCTCTTGTAGTTGATCTTCATAATAACAAACTTGCATTAACGTGCTACTTTTACAAAGTTCCATGTATTGCTAATAGAAACAATAAATTTATTTTAAAAACAAGTCAAGGGTTGTGACTTATAATCTTATGAGTAAAAAAGGTTTATCTAGTCACTTATATGTGTTTTATAAATGAAAATGCAATGCATCAGGCGATATTGTTCATTTTATGAAAAGTTTCATTATAGACTGTCAATCGTATAAAATTTTGATTCATAAATCTGATATTAGAGTAAATAAGTCCTTACAAATAAACATATTCAATATATTTCATTAAAATGTATTTTCATGAAAATTAAATTTTTATCTATTTTAAAGAACTTGAAACACATATCCTAACATGCATGAAAATCCAAGATGTATAAAATCGTTTGAGTATATAGTACATATACTATAATTATTCATTCTCCTCCAAATTAAATACGCATGGAAAATTTTAAAGACAGGTAAATGGGAAAAAATAGTCAGTTTTAGAATAAGTCATTAAAAACAAACTTTAACACTTGCCTTTAAAGCATACTCTTCAGAACCCATAAATTATTAGTTTATTTGAATAAATATTTAATATCCATTTATTCATGAAACAGTCTAATTTGAAGATAAAATGTTGAAAAAATTATGTTCTTGCGAGAAATGTTATTTTAATTACAAATTTTTGCTTATCTTTGGTTATTTAATTGCCTGCCATTTAAATAATCTTATATGAAAAATATTTGTAAACGAATTACATAAATTAAAGTGATTAGAGAAAAAATTGCTAAATATCTTAATTCATTAATTAGAATATGAAAATATTTTCAAAAAAACTTGTTACAACGTATAAAATGTTGATTCAGACTCATTAAATTCATTTAAAGATAGCCTAGTATTTTCGCAATCTCAGCTTGAATTGTCAGTAAAAATTTTCAACTTGGCTACTTCAGAAATTCGTATTTTTTATCGTCCATAACGACACAATTATTGAGTAAAATCCACGTTAAAAATTCATAATTGTCAAACATGCTGGTAGTATACTTAATTCAATAATTAGATATTAATTAATAATTATGTGTATTATAACATAATAAAGCTAATCACACATGCCTGAAATAAAAAAAAACTTTTTAAAAATTGTTTTAATTTTTATGGCTGACTTTTATGCTACTTTTAGTGTTTATTATAAAGATGAGATCCATTTATTTCTGTTATTTAAGAACTTTTGACGAAATGATTGCATATTTTAAAGGAAAAAAGATGAAATCTCAAAGTTTGGATACTTCATTAAAGCCTTATTTTTTTTCTTAAATCCGCAAATATTGCAGTTCAAGTAATTGCTTAGCATGTATATAAAGTTACACGTATTTATGAAACATTATTTTTCTTTTTCTGAAAAATTCTTTTGCCACGTTTCCTTTTGTAAAAATTAACAAGGATTGTCTCCTTGTAACAATCAGTAATAGTCTGTTATCAAGCTGACATTTCATTTTTCTTGCTAAAGTCATTTCGTTTCCTTTATATCATGTTGAAATTTTGCATCTTGTTTTTCGCTGATTACGCCAAAATTTTCATGAAATAACATATATGTGAGTCGAAAAAAAATTAATTTTTAAACCCTTTTTACTAGTAAAAGTATTTCGGTAAATATTCCCCTTATATAAAAATTTGCTTATTACTCTAAAAAAATATACATAAAATTGTTTTAAATCGAATTTCTTTGAAAAAATTAATCTACATCTTTCTACTACTATGTAGGCGTTTTTAACAATAAAAAAGTTGAAAAATAAATAAATAAAACTTCAAAATGATGCACTGTCTCTAACACCATCCAAGTGCAATGTGTTCAATTCATTCAACAACCTAAAAACTTCTACTACAACATACACGTAATTTAGGTCAATTTTGTTTCCCGAAAAGCTAGTATTAACTAGTCTATACTTATAATAAAGCTCAATGTGTGTGTGTGTGTGTGTGTGTGTGTGTGTGTGTGTGTGTGTGTGTGTGTGTGTGTGTGTGTTGGTGCTCTACAGGTCAGACCGTTGGACCTACAGCTACCAAATTTGGTACATGTATACCTTGGAGGTTCGGAATGTGCACCTCGGAGCCCTTTTTTCGTATTTTTAATTAAAATTTGAATTAATTAAAATTTAAGCGAAATTTCGACGTTTTTCCGCTATAACTTCCGAAAATAAGATCACACAAACATGATTTTTACATCAATTTAAAGATAAAAAAAATTATCTTTTTAATGGTATCAGTGTTTTAATGTATAACTTAAACCTCTATTTTTAACGAATTTTCAAAGAAATTTTTTAGCCATGTTTTTTTTGAGCACGTGACTGTATAAAATAAAAGAAAACAATGACGGAAGTTCAAATAATAATAATAAAAAAAGCTATCATCGTAAATCAGTTCTAAAGAAATGATACTTCTTGCACGTGACTGGATAAAATAAAAGTAACATAAAATGTGATATTTTCT
>JAPMOQ010035568.1:618967-684574 GCA_026543055.1 Argiope trifasciata | reverse complement strand
AAAAATATGCCATCGCGTCTGCCACATTATCAACGTTTGTGATGCAATTAAATTCTGTGTATTTATTTCCTGTTTTTTTTTTTTCTTTTCTTTTTTTTTCCTGGATGAATAACTTCTGACTGAATTTCCCAAGAATGGAAACATCAAAAAGAGAAGGCATTTAGATTAACTTAATAGCTGCCAGAGAGCCTCGAATTTTTAATCGAAATTATGCACGTTTTCATCCCTATATTACATTTCGAATTCTTCAAATAAAAATGGGGAAGAGGATTAACTTCGCAAAGAGGCAAAACTGCAGCTCCCTGATAAAAGATTTAACTACGCAGAAGAAATGCTAATGAAAAAAAAGACGAAAAATCAATGAGAGAAGGTGGTTGATTTTAATACTTCTTAAAACGGTTTAAAACCCTATTTTTTGCCATTGCGCTTATTTAAAAACTCTCTTATGACCGAATTAAAAACCAATTATTTGAATTTTAATTAGACAGACTTTTCTAAAAGGTAAAAGAATTTAAAAATGATTATAGATAATCTTAATAATTTTTGTTACTCTTACATTTCTCCTAAGTTGCTCCATTTTATTAAAAAATAAGATATTAACTAACTCGGTATATTTATAAAAAATACAACTCTTTAAAAGCCTAGCGTCTTTTATTCCCATATAATCCTTCTTAAAAGTAAAGTATTTTCTTATTATTTCATTAAGTTTATTTAAATGCCACATAATTGCTTACTGACATAATCATATATTAGAAAAATAATATGCAAGACTGACTTCATTTTCACGAAAGCTCTGGCCCAAAATCCTTTAATGATGTTTAAATACACATTATAAAATTATTAACAAACCAAAATTGAAAATTATACTATGTTGCATAGAATGTTATCTTTATTGTAAAAAACGAGCTAGAAAGCAGAACAATGGCTACAAGTAGGGTCTATCATAGCATTATCAATTCAGCCAGTTAAGAAAAACTTACAAAATACTGATCCAAAAATATATATGATTTACTATTCTACTCATAATGACGTCAATTCATGCTCACGCGTTCCATTAGACGATATGATCGAGTCAATTAAATTTTAGAAATCATTGTACATTCGAAAAGAGTGGAAACAGCGAAGTGGCATTGCACAACATAAGAGAACGCGTCACTTAAAAGCATAGATGTAGCTCTGCACAGTTAGTATAAAATTCTCTGGCATGTGTCATTCAGCCAAAATCAATATTCCCTTATTTCTGTCATTTGTTTCGACACATCTTTCAATATTTAGATTGTAACGTTCCCCTGTCCCTTTCACGATAAGCTGCATTTCTAACCAGCTGTGCCATACCAGTTAAAACCCTCCACAGTTAAATGCTTCCAGATTGCTAGGTGGGGGGGATCTCCTTATCGTCGAGTGTCGGTGCATCTGGTAACTATGCTCAGCTGAAAGACCACATGCGAAGCTCAATGTTTGGAAGGAACGTCCCACACTTTCAAGGGAAATGAGTAGCCACCCATCTGGATGCCAAATGTGAAGGAACTATCATTAATACGTGTTCCAGCGTGGTCAGTTTCTAGGACGCATCGTTAATGGACAATACCCACGGTAGGCTAGAGCCTCAAATGAGGGAAATTTTTGTTGAATGATTGGCTGATAGAGAGCTCACGTGAACAAATTGGAGATGAGAAGGCAGAGATTGGACAGAGATAAAATGGGAGGGGGGGGGGCGTTATTTGAAGAAGAGATTTTTTGGATTGCGGACTGTGGCATTTTACGCTCCACTCTGGAGTAACCGCACTGACTAACACCCTGTTAATGTCTTGTGGTGGGATTTCTCCAAATTGATGGAGGACTCTTTTCACGATAAACCTTTGACCGTTGTATAAATATCATCAACTTCCAAATGCTGTAAATATCAAATATTTTAACCTAGAAAAGAAGGAATTGTTCTTAGGTATATATATGGTTGTAAATAAAAGAATTGACTGAAATCGTATTCTTTATTTGATCGGTCAGGATGAAGTCATTACAAGGTTAACTTAACCTTCTAGTGGGCGCGCGTATGTGAGAGATACACTAGAGATGAATTTCGTTTTATACTTTCAGATCTGGTGGCACTGGGAACGGCTGTCTTTGGCTATTTTTCATCCTCCCTTTGACCTATTTTCAGTTGTCGTCGTAAATTTGGGGCGTTAACAGGTCTCTGCCGATCAGGTATTTGTATTTTAGAGATACGCACGACCGTTCATGAAAGTTTTTGTCACATCTGATTTTGTATGATTTTACAAATAAGTCCTTGTTTGTTATATTGTTTCAGACTGGCGACAGCTGGCAAGTTTAGTTTAGTTAATTTAACGTCCCGTTTCAAAGCAACAAGAGGGCTATTTTGGGACGGACCTCGTAATTTTGAACCACGGTCAGATGACGAGGACGACACCTGAACTGGCACCCCTCTCTCCACACCACGCCACACCAGCGGGAGGACATTTGGCCTGACAGATTTACCGTGCCACTGACCCCCTCACACGACGGATCTTCGGTGGAATCGAGTCTCGAACCTGAAACCCTTCGATTCCGAAGCCGAGACTTTACCACCAGGCCACCGCGGCCCTACGCGACAGCTGGCAAATGTACTTACGAAGGAAAATATTTTAAAAAAAGCACCCACATCTCTAAAAAGTAAGCTAAAATTAAAGGTGCTAAAGAGAAAAGCCGAACTAGGTATTGTAGAAGTAGAAGATGCAACGTCATGGAAAAAAACTTACCAAAAAGAAAAGCGGACTAAAATAACGAGGTTCAGTTATGAGTTTTGACAGAAATTTATATGTTCGGAGCCCACTAAACACATTTGCTCAAATTGCAAAGCTGCAATGAAATAACAATAAAACTATTTTCTTCTTTTTCATATCTAACTTTCAATTACTTTTTTTCTTTTTATACATAAATTTTGTATTTTTTCACTTTATATTTATATGCAAACTGTTCTGTCAAAATATCGACGATTTCATTTATATTATTTTTAAATCCATTCAGTTAACCTGTGGTCATTTTATATTGTTATTGCAATCTATGTTTACATTGTTTCTGCTTCTTTTTCAATAAAAAATGTTTAAGTAATTGTAGTTATTAATCCTAAGCTATTTACAATATAATTATAATAGTTACGCTTTTGAAAATTTACAATTTACTCTAGCGTATGTGAGAAATACGCGCGACCTTTCATGTTGGTATGACGGTTGCGAACACTGGAAGGTTAACTATAACGAATTATAACTATTTTTTCTAATTTTATCCACTAATCGAAATCAATTCTTTTATTTTAGGTGAATATCAATTCATTGCAGAAGTCAAATGGAAAGAGTTTTAAAGATAGATTGGTGGTTGTCCAGTTTTGAATGAATCAAAAGTAAAGCGAAAAGTTGCTGAAAGATGCAATGGCGTAAGCTGCAAAACAATTTAAATTTAACAAAATGAGCACATCAAGAGTTGTGATATGTTAATAATTATCAAGGTAAATCTTACGTTAGTGGTCATTCTTCGAAGAAAAAGTGAATGGATATAAATGCATCAATAAAGGATAAAATTAAGAAGAATTTTACTATATAAGAAGAGCAAAACAAGTAATAAAAGTTAAAATTCAAACAATGACAGAAGTATTCTTACATTATCTGCAGTAATTATCTTGGTGCATATTATTTAATAGGTTATAAAGCAACGTCTGTCTTGGAGTTAACGAGGTTGTTAATTAAACCTAACGGAAATGGTAACTATCCTTCTAAAGGAATTAATCTGAGTACGGATAAAGTGCCAAGTAGATAATAGAATACTATTGTAGTTAGATTAGGCTACTGGGATGTGAATAATAAGCTTATATCAGATGAATATGCTAGCCAATCTGCATAAAAGTGTCCTTTTGATTAATATTACATATTAATTACATTAAAACAGTTTCCTTAAACATAAATTCGATAACTATTTTTTCTAATTTAATTTAAGACGTGGCAGAGTTTATTTTTCCTTTTTAACGCAGTAATGATGTTAATCATCATGAAAAAAGACGAGTTTGAGCATAAGAAAAGGGGATCGAGTAGCAAATTAAAATATAAAATACACATCGTAAGAAAACATGAAAGTAACACATTTTAATTATATTTACCCAAACTATCAGATATTGAGAAGCTTTTAAATTGAAAAACACCTTTAATGCAAGCACTTTTCGGTTTTCTATAAAGTATATTCTTAAATTTTCGGAATATAGTTTCTTTTACATTTTAGTAAATTGCTTCTTTGATATTTAGAAATGTATTTTAGAGACTTAGGCTCAGAAAACCACATCTATGGGTATACAGATCCTATTTATGGTCAATATTCACCCGGAACTTGCAATAAAGTGGTCTCAAACATTATGCATTATGGATCTCGAATCAATTCTTCATGACTAAAAAGTTATGAATTTATGTATCAGCATGCTGGATAGAATAGTAATGTTTATTTAGCGTTTTACAGTATGCGTATAAAAATTCATTAAACAAACCCAGGTAGTTTCCAAATTTTAATTTACTCCTTCGAAAGGTGATAAATTTTATTTTCAAGATGAATTTCCTAAGTTATTTACGTCGCCTTTCTTGCTGTAGAATAACGAAGATTCTTAAAGCAGATTATGCTAATAACAAATCCATTTATAAGTGTTCATTTTTTTCATAATAAAATGCATCTTCAACTCTCTCAGTGTATGATAAGGAGTCCCACATATGCTTTTATTTTGCTATGGCCCAATTTTGTTATGTAGTATTTCAATATAACGAAGTGTGTTCTTATAAATAGGGAATGTTCCCCAAGAAATTAATTAAAGTGACAAATGAACGAAATATAGTTACTATATACTAACCCTGTGATATCAAAATAATGGGTTCATATTTTCTTTTTGATGCACATGAAATACTATTTTCACAATTCTTGTGAAATAAACGGTTTTTATAAAGCTGACATTATATACTTTCACTGACTTTCTTGACAATCTATAAGCATAACCTTAATTTCAATCTAGAACAAGAATAAAAGATCATAAACGAATGAGTTTCTTTGAGTTTCATAGAAAAAATCTTCATCACATATATGAATTTAATAAATTTATGTCGCATTTACTTATCCAATAAAATCAAAAATAATCAAACTTGACTGTCACCTGAAAGTTTCCTTTCTGTCAGTGTCTTTCCCGTGATCTGAGTATCCCGGTTTAGGCATGGTTGCTCTTTATCTGCATTCTATTTGTGAGGCATGTGAATGTGCTCCCCTGTAAAAAGATGTTGTACAAGCGAAAGTGACACATGAAGTAGCTAAATCTTACTCTTGGCCCTAGTTGGAACAACTTAAAAACAAGAGAAGCTCACTTGTCTTAAAATCGCTGACATATAACTGTCAGCGGTCTTGTAAAGTGCCATAAGTCACAGCAACGAAAGAATCAAAATTCTCATAACTCGACAACATCATATTTTAAGGATATAATTTTATATGACTAATATTTCCATTCATGTTTGATTTTTTTGTTTTATTTTCAGAACTAATCTTCATTTCGAGGCCGCATGAGAAAGAAAGCCGTATAATGTTTATTTAATCGTACGCCTTTTGCATAGGGCAAAGTAAATATGCCAGCCAGTTAATACTTTGCCCTATGCATTAATGTTTTGGCAAAATTCTAAAGTTTCCTGCAATAGCTTTAATTAGTTGAATTTCCAGTAATTAAAAATCTACTTCCTTATGATTTAAGAAATTAATTTTCTAATCTGTCTTCAGGCTTCTAGTTTCTCTATTAACTCGTGCTTAAATATTTAGCGAAATTTCTTTTGTAAAAAAACAGTTTTTGAGGATATGAGTTATTACAGTAAAAATATGTGTTTTTTTAGAATACTTATCAAGCAAAGTAATTTTTCATGTTTTTCAGGGAATTAAAATCTAAAACGTTTCATGATGAATTCCTTATAAAAAATATGTGAAAGAATCTTTTGAAAAAAATTGTAATAATGCCTTGATGATTGTATTTGAAATAAGAAGAAAAAATATTCTTTGGTTCATAAAAACAGAACCTGCTTCTTAAAAGAAAAAGTATTAACACTAAAAACATTGCATAGGAAAAAAAATTAGTTTTAATTCAACAATAAAAACAATTTAATTCGAAGCTATAGTTTGTAGATTATTTATATCAACGTCCCGTTTTAAAGCAACACCAGCGCTATTTAGGGTTTATCATCTGAACCACTTTCAAATGACTTGAACAACACCTGAACTGGCACCTCCTCTCCGCATCACACAAGCAAAAGGATGTTTGGTCCGAACGGATTTAACGTGCACCAGACCCGTTTACACGGTGGTTTTTCTGTGGAATTTGGTCCCGAGTCTGATACACTCCTGTTTCAAAGTCGAGACCTTGCCACCAGGAAATCGTGATCCATAAACGTAGTATCAGTCACTCATTTTCATTTGTTTTGAAATGCATCAATCAGATTCAATGTTTTCCATTGATTTCAATGTGATTTATAACTTTGACGATCAATTTATTACATTTTATGGATAATTTTAAGAATCCCTTTAGATTCTCATCTAAGAATTTCAAAAACATCATTATGTGTCTTACAAATGCTATGTTTATGCAATAATTTCGATAATAAATTGTATTTCTAATATACATTCCTCCTAAATTTTCAAATCTGAAATCAGAATATTTCAGTCAATTTTAAATCAATTCTATTAATTTATCACATTTTTTCGTTAATTTTTTTATTCATCTTTATCATTTTTGCGTTTTATTTAATTTTGTTTGACTGCAAAATTTTAAAAAACTAAGCCAACTATTCCGGATATTTCGACTTTTATTTCTCTTTTTTACTTAGATATATTTCTGCGAAAAGCGTAAACAACTATTTTTATATATTTTTTGAGTCAAATTCCTGGCATCAATCTATCCTCAAGTAGATATAATCAGTTATTCCCAATATATTCATTTCCATTATAACGAGATCAAAATATGAATCTGCTACCAATGAATAGATGATGAAGAATCGATTATCAATAAGTTTGCTGTTTCAGTTCTGTGGCTATAGAAACATCAAATGGAGAAAATGCATGCATGTGACTGAATATTTGAATTGCTGCAATCAGAAATTCGAGAACATAATTTTTATTATAAGTGGCAAAGAAAGATATACGATGAAAGCTCGATAAATAAAAAGAAAATATTGAATATGAAATATCCTGCTACGAAACTCCCTTTCCTGATGAATATTTAAATTGAAATTATGAAAAACATATGCTTTAAAGATAAGAAAAGTTGATCCAACAAGAATGTTTGAATCGTTTTGCTGAAAAGGAGATATCGAAAAGTTTTTTTTTGTATAAATTTAGCTTCAATCTATAGTTTTCTTGATAAATTAGGTCAGAAATCTGCAATTCCATGAATAAGATTCAATTCCAAAATTTGCAGCTATCTTAAATTAATATCATACTGCATTTGAGCAAATATATAATGTTGAACATGACACTTTAAATATGAAATTTAAAAAATCAATCTGTTTGCTGGATGTTTAAAATAAATTTATTTTCAATAAATTCTTTTTGAATTAATTTCGATTGTTAAATCGATAGTGTGAGACATTATGTTGAACTAAAGTACTTGATATCTAAATTATATCAACATCTCTTGCTTATAGTTCAGCAACTGATAAGTTATACTTCTAGTAATTTTATGTTGACACGGATTTTAAGATTTTTATCTGCAAATATGTTCAATTGTCTTCCTCAGTATCTGATAGCTGTTTGCCTATTACAGCATACATTTCGTTCTTGTACAAGTTAAAGTACAATATATGGTACTTCTGAATAAAATTTTAGAATTTACGTTCTGTCTCATACTTATTTTTATAAGACGAATCTACTGATATTCATCATAACATGTGTACCTATCGGTATTTGCTAATATAATTACTTTAAATGCTATTGTATCATCATTTTAAATTCCAAACTTATTATATTTTTAACGAAAATACAAGCCAGTGGCCTAAATATGTTTCTTTTTTATTGTGTTGTTAAATTATTCCAAATAAATAAAAAATCAGATTAATTTCATTTCATTTTTTAGCTAATCACATTCATACCAGTTTCATGTTTTTGCATTTTTATTTGAATTTTTTCTGAAAAAAAAATTATGTTTTCCAGCAAGTATTATACATAACCTCGTACGTTTCTGAACAAAACCCCCTTTGCCATACATCTCGACTCAAAATTAAAACTGTTGAGGTAGAAATTAACCCTTCGAAATGCGAAAAAAAAATATAATCAACTCTCAGAAAATGAATGCAAGCTTCATTCAAATTTAAACTGGTCCGTCACTAATGAGACAAAAACTATTTAGTTTACTTCTAGGAAATCCTGCTTTAATTAATTCAGAATATGAAAACTTAAATTTTATTAATATGAAATGAAAAGAACTTCAAAAAGAAATTCTAATATATCTTCCTCTTTTAATACAAATGAGCAAAAAAGTTCGTCTTAAACATTAAAAAGTTATAAGAAAGGATGATGAAGCAATTTTCAGCAGGTTTGCAAACTTCAAATAAATAAAACCTTTTAAGTAGCGATTTATAATCAAATTTCTGGAACTTTTAATTTTTTTTAATCATTGAATTTTTTAATTTTTTCCAAAACATCATACATTTCTTATATTTCTTTGGTCGAATCTAAAATTTATTCCATATATCACGCATAATATATTAAGGGTATTGTTAAGAAAACTTAATTCTTTTCTCAGCAATCAACTAACTCAATGTTAAATTTTTGATTTAAAAAATATAAACACATATCTGAATGTAACTTTATATTTGCATATACCAGGCTTTTATTTTCTAACAAGATATATATTATAAAGATATTTAAACCTCTTCGTCCGTAACGCGCCTAGCGCGTTCAAGTGAAACTTCTGCTGGGCGGTCGCAACGCTTTTCAACTATTCTTCTTCATTTTGAAGCGTTTAAAATGCTTACTTGTTTGAGTTATTGTTTTTATTTATACTAATGCTGAAAAATCCGGTGGAAATCCTTTTATATCTCAAACAATTTTAAAACAATGCTTTATATTATTAAATTAAAAATATAAAACTCTTTTATTAAAAGTGATAACTAACTAAAATTGACTAAGTAATAAAACTAGATTAATGTTTATCGTTTTACAAATTATATTTGCTAACAAATAATGTTTCTTCTAAAGCTAGGTAAATTGAAAGCCTTTATAATGACATTTTTAATATAAATTAGATTTTATTGGAACAGAAAAATCATTGAATTACAATGAGTAAGGTTTACTGAGTGTCTAATATCGAACTATATTATAGCCTTGTTATTTATTTTTGGTTTTATGTCCCATTATCCAGAATATAGATATCTCAGAGTCATTAACATGTTGTGTCAGTTTAACAAATGTAATTCCCTGAGGTGAATTTAAACCTAAAGTTATTCACCAGATAATTTAACTAAAATGGGTCTTTGCCTTCGTAACTCTACAAACAAGGCACTAATTTCGCGTATCCAGACATTTCCTCATACATGAATGATAGAGATAACAACACATTGTCCTTCAAAATGTCTAAATTACTCCAGAATAAGTGACATGATTGTTTGCAATCCCAGTTAACCGTATTATGATTGCAATATGCAAATTAAAACGTTGCGCTAGAGAAAGCAGATTTGTGTTAAATTAAGACATGAAAGTCTTCTATTATTCGTAATACATTCGTTTTGTTTGTGGTTGAATTCAGAGAGAGTTGTCTTCAATACAAAACCATTTACTTATAATAGAATGCTAATCTAGAGTGGATTCGTTAATGTTCAAAAGATGTTTTCTGTCATTGCAGGATTTTTGTTTTTATAAATCTCTAGATGCATCAATATTATGTAGTTATATTTCATATGGTACGAAACCAATCGTAAACACAATTATAAGTTATTTGTAAGCCTATGAATAAAATTTTTATTCTATTACCATATCATTTCAAATCATTTCATTTTCAAAATGAATATAATTTCATATAATTTGTTAATTATCCTTATAGTATCAAAGAGCATTAAGCAAAAGAGTATTTTTTTTCCTCTTTCATAAAAAACTATTCATATATAATCTTTCAGATTCAAAACTATATTCTAGTAAAATTCCCATCGCTTTAATATTTTAGAATTTGATTAAGAAAAATAAAATATATTTCAGCAGTTGTAATAAATTTCTCACTTTAAATTTCTATAAATTTCAATCTATAAGAAAAATATTCTATACCCTTATCGTATATGACATAATTAAAAAAGAGTGCTATTCATGATATTTTAGACATGTAATTAAACTGTTCGATAAACTCGTCCGATAGTTCTTTTCAAAATAAAACTTCAATAGAATTCAGGTGGAAATAAGAATTAAATGCATTCACATGAATAGTCAAATATTTTTCTTCCAAAGTAAGCTTTCAATTTTAATACAGTACTTTTTCTACCGATAGCAAATTTTGTCTCCTTTAAGTGAAAATTTAAGAGTTGTTGAATTTTTATTCTGTTTGTTTTTCATAAATATCTTTTATTTCGATTAATAATCAGATATTTCGCCTGAGGCGTAACTTTTTCCTTTTTTTTGAATATTTCAATAGTTTGCAACATTATTTTCATATACAAAATGTTGTATGATTAAATCTATACATATACAACATTATTTTTGATATTAAATGCGTTATTATTTACAACACAAATCGTTTTACTAAGATATTACATTTTTATGATTCAATTTTTTTCCGAACGAAAATCAGCCTAATTTTTAAATATCTGCTTTTTGCAAAAGTTCCTATCCTTGAATTAATATTTAAATAACGAATCAATGTCTATTCAATTAATTTATTAGTAATGCTTAACATATGTAGTAAATGTATTCGGTTCTAAATTATTGACAAGTCTTTGACACGTTATTGTATTTCCAGATTATTTATGCATATCTTACCTCTATATATTTTAATATTCTCTTGGTTTGATCACTTTTTTCATGTTCTTAAAATTCTATTTTCCCCTTAAGCACTAAGTCATTTTGATTCATTCTTCTCATTAATAATTTTTTTAAGCATAGTTGAAATTTGTAAGCTTCAAAAAGCAGGTGATTTTTTTTATCATTTTGAATATACTTTCGTTTTAAAATTTTCCATGTCAAAAATAAAATAAATTTAGAAATTAATGTTCTTGAATATCATAAGCTAATAGGACATGAGTATCGCAACTCTTAATATTTGTATTACGTGCGATTGATGCTTAGAAATGTAATAAGGAAAAAAAGACTTAAGAAAAAACATTATCGACAGAGTTCAAGAATTGATTTTTTTAACAGAAAAAAAAACTAACTAATTTCTTTTCCGAAATTCTTCGGACATAAAACACTGATGACTTTAATCTTCTCTATTTAAAGAAACTACTTGCAATTATAATAGATTCAGATTAAACTTATAAATGAAGAATAAAGTTTAATTTCTTAAATTTTTAAAATTTAATTTAATTATTTTAATTTTATGAAATGTGAATGTGCTTTCGGTTTTCAATTTCATTGAAAATCTTAAGAATACAGGTGTAATTTGCAGTATTCTCCTGAACACTTTTAGCGATATTAAAGTTGGAATATTTTGATATTGCAGTCAGAGGCGATATGGTTCTAGTGCTTCAATTTTGGAGAACTTAGTGTACATAAAATATTTCATTGCATGAAAGTTTCCTAGATGGTTTGGGGTGAATATTTGACCTTGGGTAGCAGTCTCTGAATTCCTCCTCGTCATTTGAGTGCGAATCAAAATTATGAGGTCCATTTTAAAATAGATAATTCAGGGATTTGAATTAAGGCGCAACTATAAACAAGCTTTTAAATAAAAATACTTCTTTAGAATCACGTTGAAATATAAAACGTAGAATAATTTCAACTGAATAAAATTATTTCATTATCATTTTATTAACTCTTTGGAATCTGATGTCTCCTCTCGATCACCATTCAAGACGGTGCATCCTTTTGGCGTTTTATTTATTTACTTTCTATTTTTATTATTAAAAACACCTTTAGAATGGTAAAAAGATGAAGATAAAATTTTAAAAGAAATTTGACATAAAACAATTATGCATATTTATTTTTCAGAGCAATAAACAAATTCTTGTATTAAGATGAATAATTATGCGATAAATTAATCTACGAAGTGCAAAGTGCTACTCTTTTGTATTAATTCAAATTAAATTCAATTTGCTCTTTAAAAACATTTATATACGCTTGCTAAGAAGGCTAAAAAATAAGGTTTTCTAAGAAATATTCAGATAATTTCTTCCCGTTAATATTTCAATACAATTCCGGCTAGCGAATTCTAAATCATACTTCAAATAAACATGGTTTTTACATGTTTCTAAGAAAATCCAGGGAAACTAAGAGCTTGTACATAATAATTCATTTTCCTTAGAATGTATTTCATGAAATTTTATAGCCCCAGTAGATCAATTAAAATAATTTCTGGAAAACTCTCACGAATAAACATATCTTTTACCGAAATGATAAAACATGTTTGATGTCTATACTTTTCAATGGCGAAATGCAAAATTCATCGATAGCTCCCCTTTCGAAATTTCTGGAGACTCAAATTCTATTCTTTCCCGTTTATCTCCTCTAAAATATTAACCCTCTCCTTCAACCTCTTTAAAAATTAGAATTCAGAATAGGTCATTTTAATTGACAACGGTAAGACTGAAATTGAGACTTAGCCACACACACACTTACACATTGCATAAAGTTACGCTGCTGTATAAGAGTTTAGACAAAGTTACTTTGATGTAAAGGTTCTTAAAAGTGAGAGAATTTAAATAAATTGAATTGAGCTCACTGCTTCTCCCTTGAGTAAAGTTTACCACGTAATCTGGCAATTAGGAAGTTTAACTAATTTTCAAAAGTCTTTAAATATTTCTAAGTGTGCAGTTGCATACTTTAGTTGAAGATACTTCGGAAGTTCCGCTCGCTCGATAAAGATGTTCGAGACAGTTATTTCGCACTTCAAATGAATTCTCAATCGTGTTAATGGATTTAAAAATGTACCAGTGAATCAAGCAATATTGCCAGTTTCAGCGACATTTGTTGTTGGCCGAAGAGAGTTTTAATTTTGAAAATGTGTGCATATTTTAAATACGTAGAAGGAGCGTTTTAAACAGTATGTTAGTTAAAACATTCCTTTTGCGGTTCAAGGAGTTTTAGTTTTATTCAGAAAATGTAAATTCCGAAAAATAGTCAGAATTTGGAAATTTAAAATATTTTACACAATAATTTTGTTTAAGAAAATTTTAAGATATTATTTCGACATAATATTGGGCTATTTTCACATGGCGAGTACTGAAACAAGCAATTCTTAGACATGTTTCGCTGCTTTCAGTAAAAAAATATATATATATAATTACGAAATATAATTGGATTCGGGATGCTAATATTGGTAAAATCAATCTTTTCTATTGATCATAATCATTAATTAATTTTGATTGGTTTTCGCATTCAAAGGTGACTTTTAGATGTGGGAATAAACCTTATAATGTAATTTAGTAATAAAATTGCTGTGGTATGTTACAGAATCTAGATTTCAGTTCTGGAATTCTCGACTCGATTCTAGCACTATTTATCAAGAATCAGTAAGCTTGTAAATTGTATGGTTATTAAATTAAAACCAAAATATTTAGAATCTGTTGGAAAAACTATTTAGCCGATGCTCTTTTACCTGATTTATGCGGTGGCTTAAGGGTAAGATTTCGACTTCGAAACTGAAAAAGCTCATGTTGGCGGTACCATAAAAATTTGCCTTAGATAATGGCCTTGTCATTAATCTTATTTATGGAGTCAAACATCTCCATGCTGGCTTAGAATTTTGGAGAGGTAACTGCCTTTTCCGGGGTCATCCTAATTATCTGGTCACAATTCAGAATGATGAGATCTATTCAGATTTTGTAAAGTTTATCATCGAGTAACTTTACAAAAATTGGGGTTTGGTAAAACTAAACCTCTTACAAGGTTTCCTATAATCTAAAGTTCAAAAGTGTTAGCTAAAATTTTTTTGAGTATTGTTTAATATGATAAGTTCGAATCTATCTTAATAGCAAGAAATTTCTTTGATGAGGATAAATTTCAAGTTAGAAATTTATCCTCATCTAACTAGATTCACGATAACATAGTTCATTAAATAACTGATCATTTCAAATTATATAAAATTTTGTTCCAAAGCTATAGTAGATAGATTTTAATAACTATAACTTTAATCCAGGGGAAAAAGCATATACTGAAAATCTATTTAAAAACTATTTAAGCTTTTTCTAATAAGGCTTGAAAATAAAGTATGCCAAACATAATTTATTAATTTGTATTTTCGCCATCATTTTAAAAACTCTCAAAAATGCTTAACAGTTTTTGTATCATGTATTCTTGCATTGATTCTTTCTTGCATCTTAAATACAGAATTTTACATAAAGCACTTTCCCTCCATTAACCAAATATAACATATTCGAGTTGAAGAAAAAATAAAGATCAACGATTAAGGTATCATTATTAGATGGTCAAATAAAGAATAAAATTATTATGAAATAATGAAAAAATCTTTAATATCTGAAAGAAAGCTATACTTTTCTAATTTAATATATTTCAAATTACAGATTTTATTCTCTATTTCAAGGATGAAACAGTTATGAAAAGAATATATGAAATTGAATTCAGCTAATTAACAGTAAAATATGTCTGTAATTTGCCATATTGTAAAATGTAAAACATTAAATACTATTTTTAACTGGGGTTGAAGGTTCTCTCATTTCTAAAAGTGCTCTGAAAATATGAAAAGTAGTTAATAATATCAAGCAAGCTAGTTTGCATTTCTACGATACGAGTAGACTTATATTAGAAAAGTAATATAAAATCTTGAGACGAGACACAACTTTTGTCGAAATGATTGCTTTGGACGTGAAAAACGTACGCAAATATCATTTGTGAACACTCCCTTACCTCTTTTTTCGATCTAAAGAAGAGAAAGCCATAACAAACGGCGTAGCAGCTCAGATCAGTGGCGGCGGATTAGGTTGAGGGTTAAGTGGACACTCCCATGTCCGGTTGTCCCTCTTTGTCCAAAGAAACTAATCTCGTTTGCCAAGAAAATCCCCAGCAGTAGAGCCTTACTTTGCTTTGTATCTAACGCGAGTGCTCTTTCTCAGATTTAAAAAAGACATTTTATTTTTTCCAAGATATTTTGCTCCTTCTTTATTCTAACCTCTGAAATCAATTATTTGATCAAAATTTCAATTAATTGGAAATAAAAATGAATATTCTGATCAGAGTAGAAAAAAATAGCAAGTTTAGTAAAAATCAGGAAATGAAAAGTGCCAATTTATGTTGAAGTATTATAATTATTTGACAAGATATGATTCTTTTATGTGCTCGAATAAATGATGGTTAAATATTCGTTATTTGAATGAATCTTATGAATTATTAGAATTAGGCAAATACTATTTGAAATTTCTCTTTTCCTCTCATTTTTCCATTCCTACTATTATATCACACTCTTCCAATATATATATATCTTGATCGAATTTTCAATCATTTATAAAATACTTTTATTCATCCACTGAAGTTCAAATACATTTTTTAAACTTTATTGGATGACACTTGATGTTAATAATTTTTTTTTTCAAATATTAATTCATCAATTAAATTTAATTAATTGTTAATACTTTTAATAGGGTTTAACAGTTTGTAATGAAAATTGAAGTCAACAAGCAGTAGCTGAATCGGTAAAATTCAAACATTTAAGTATTTTTCACATGAAGGTGAAGAATGCGACCAATTCTTGTGAAAATCAATAATTATTTTATTCTTAATAGTTTTTTATAATTGTTTAATAAATAGCAACTATAATGAAATTTTTCTTTGTTAACCTAAAAGGAATTTTAAAAAATTATATTAATTTTAAACAAAATGGTGAACTTGTTATAGTGTGAAATATAAATTGATGAAACAGTTTTTGTAAAATTTTTATCCAAAACCATAATGCCTCTTCAGTTTTTTTTAGAATGATGTTTTCTAAATAATGACGTTTCAATATTTAATATGGAAATTCTCAAATAGAACTTTCTCAAAAAATCAAAAAAAGAGCATCTATTTCAGTGACAATAAATTACTTGGCAGATCTACGAGGAAAGATATTATATATTATAGGAAATAAATATATTTATTTATGCTTCAGCATTAGAAAACAACTTATATACAAATGATATCACAAACTTATTTTTAATACATTTTGAGAATTAACAAACTTGGCATAAAACAATTACTTCTCAGTATAATACAAATATACTGCAAACCGATAACGGTTTTTTAGAAACATCAAAGTAAACGATATTTCGTTCCTGCATGTACAAACTTTTACAACTGAAATATTATATATATATATATATATATATATATATATATATATATTAAACCTTAAATCTTCTCTTCCAAAATAATAAAACATATCACTTGTTCTTTTTACAATTTTGAACAATAATGCTCATAAACAATTTACTGTTCCTTGAAATATACTGTATTTTTCATTTACTCACTTAGATATTTAATTGAGATGAGATTTTAATACCATGAGTAATATTAATCATACCGCCAATAAGATAAAAAGGAAAAATAAATAAAAATTATTCACATTTTATTTTACTACATTTTAAAACTACATAAACAAGCTTGCAAATAAATACAAATCTAAATTTTCAATCGGAAAATTTTTTTTACTTATTTGTGAGAAAATAAAAGCTTAAAAGATGTAAAGGGGATTTTGTGAGAAAATGTTTACGATTATTTTTAACGTCATTTTCAAAATAGTTCACATCTAATCTTTTACCGAAAGGTTGAAAACACTGTAAATATTTTAAAATATTGTATTCCCCAAATTTAAAAAATGACATTTACTTTCAGAATTATGAACAATTTTTAATCACTTAACTGAATCAATCAGATTTGATTATCAACAACACTTAAAAACACTTGTGATTTATCGAGTACTTAAATTATATATAAAATAATTTTATATTCTTACAAAATATGGCTTCATTAGAATAATAAATACTATTTAAAATATTAAAAGCTTACAATCAAATATAAAATTTCGTGAAACAAGTTTTCAAACTTTTTAAATTAAGTCGAATAAAAAGAACCTAAGCAGCTCAAATAACATGCCTAAAAATCATTACTATTTTTTGTAAATTAATTGACATTGTTTATAACGCATGGTGAAAATGAATCATATAATGACAAAATATTGTAATTCATTTAAAAATTATCCAACTTTGCATGCTTCAGAAATGCGTTTTTTCATTTGCTGTTAATTTCTTTCAAATGCGTATGAAATAAAAGACCAAAAGTAAAACTGAAGGTGAAAACAAAAATTTATATATTTCTCTTCGCCAAAGAAAAAAATAAGTTACTGAAGCTGGCAAAATAAATAGTGAAAATAATTTAAACACTCAAAAACATATATAATTATCAAATTAATTAGAAAAATAGATTAGCGTTGCTTTTAAATTTAGTAAAATATATTTCTTGTAAAATAATAATACAATAAATATTTACTTATTAATTATATTTGGTAGTTCATTGTAAGTGCTTAAAATGTTGTGTCTGATATCTTTCTTGGTGCTTGAAAAGGAAAAGTATTTAGAAAATATATTCCCCAAGTTATGAAAATCAATCTCACTGTCACTTAGCATAAGTTAAGTTGTTGGCTCAAAATTATGAATGTATTATAGTTATCTAGTAAGCTTTAAAAAATGTAATGCTTATAATATTTATGCCTATTAACACTTAACTCGGGCCGTGCGGTCTGTGAGACCAATAGCGATAGTCTTTCGCTCACCCCTATTCCATTTTTAGTTCAATTGAAGGGTTGACCCTGTAGTTTCCTGTTTCGCGAGCTTCAATACACCTGCACTTTTCCAGCCGATTTCAGGAGACGGTTTTTTAAATAATGAAGTTATTTCTTTTCGCGCGGTTACTGAAACCGCTCCTCCCAGTTAGTGTCTCAGTGATAAACAAGTCTTAGCTGATGGCTCGAAAACTTGGGCCGCGAAATAGTCTCCAATTTACTGATTCTAATACGTAGCAGTGCTCCCAACACTTTTAAATAACGTAGAAAGTGATTTTAATGATAAGAATAAGTATACCGAAGAGTTTTTCGATGAAAGTTCGCATTCAACTGATTCTGATATGTATGTTTAAACATCATTAATTTTTCTAGTAATAAAGTTTTTTGAAAAAATTATAAAATATATTAATATACCAAGAGAAATATATACATAATTTATAGGTTAATTTTTATAATAGTTCTTAACCTGTAAGTGTAAAATGCCCTAGAAAACCCTAGTCACACAAGCTGAAAAAAAAAAAAAAGGAGTGGCCAATGTTACCCATTGTCATTTTATTTTTATTTTTCATATAATTGTTGAATTTTACATTATATTTTTTTCTATATACCTTTATAAACAGGAAAAATAAATATGATTTAAAAAGTATAAAATAATATTTTTTTTTCAAGAATATTATTTCTTGCTGCGTGTAATTTTAGAAGAAAATGTATGTTTCAAAGCATTTACTTTTTTCAGTAATAAAATATTTTGAAAAATTTCTAAAACATTTATATGGTAAGAAAAACGTCTGCAGAATGTATTGGCTGATTTTGAATCTGATACTTTCATTGGAAAATATGATTTGAGTGCAAAGAAAATGGGGTCTCGTAGACCGCACCTACCCAGTTATGTCCTAAATTTTCACCTCTCCAGTTAAGGATTAGATGCTTTTTTTTAAAGAAAAAATGTATTATCAACCCCTTTTTTTTGTTCAATTTCAGAAATTAAATGAAAAAAAAAACGATTTAAGAACCGAAAATCGATTTCTAGGAAACATATTTGGTGCTTAGATACTTATGACAATTGTTCGTATTCATTGCACTTCCACCTGAACCCTTTGCACTGACAACTCCTTCCGGGAACCATTTAATTCAGTGCATCATTTTGACCCTTCACTTATTTTTCAATTTTGATTGCTAAAAATGCTTAAAGATTGGTAAAGAGACGTTGATTAATTTTTCGGGAAATTTCAATTTAAAACAATTATATATTAATTTATTTTTTTGTAACAATAAGCAAATTTTTGTATTAAGTGCATATTTATGCATTTAACTATTTTTCAGAGTGTAAAGGGTTTATGATACCTACATCAGAAATTGCTCACTTATCTTTCTATATTCTTCGTTAATTGTAACTTTTTTTGGGGGGGGGGAGTCTTTCGTGTACATATCCAGATTTAAAATTCTTGTGACCATAAGCTTTCTCTCAACATTATCCTGAAACGATGTACTTCGACTCTAACCTACTGTGATGTACGCTTTCATCGGCAAATATTAAGAGGACATAATATATATATGCTCACAATTACTATTAATCTATCCATTTTCAGAAGCTACGAAAAACGATACCTGGATACGATCACCGACTGATAGTAAGGAATCTTAGCTGGTATTCGGTTACCTAGTAACCAAGTTATTCACTGCTCTTATAATTAATGAGTTAAAAGCTAAAATTGATAGCTCGTCGCCTGATTTTCCAGCGAACTGATTTAACGGGTGCTTAATAGGGACAGCATAATTTTAGAGGCAAAGTGAGAAATTAAATGTTTGCTATTGGTTTACCCCTTGAGCCAGCTGCCATTTTGTTCGGCCATGGCAGTGAGAGAGCGTTCGTTGCATTAATCATCTCTTTGATGCTGTGGCAATTAATTTTAAATGACATCCAGCCAAATCTGGAGCTAGACGGTTTGTCGGTAAATGAAAATGAGGCTTTTCTCGGATCTCCCAGCAATTAAAGGCAGGAATTGAAAAATGCCTTTCTCACCACACTGATGAATTACCGAGAGCTTAACAAAAGCTCTATCTTTTGTTGGGTGGAAATTCTGGATCGAAACATCTGGAAACAGAAGTCAATTCAAATTAAAAGTAATATTAATAATAATTACAACTTCAAGATTTTCAAAATATTTTGTTAAGTTTGAAGTATTTATTTCTATTGCTTTTCTCCTCTTGAAATTCAGTACATTATTGAAGCAGGAATCACTCTGCCTCCTGATCTATAAATATGGTAATCAAATAAAGGAATTTTAAAAATAACCAAAAATATTTTTCTTATTTATTGTTTATTTATTTTCATTTATTATAGTTTAGTTTTCTCTATTTTTACATATTAAATGTATGAAAGATAGTTTTTAGTCATAACTAAATTCATCATTTGACAAATCTTATTGTGAAATATCTAGAGCTAGTTTTTCGCCTAAAATTATATAATTAAAATTCCAATTTTTGACTTCATTGAATATAAATTTTACTTTTTTACTCTTCATAAAATTTATTTCCACTAATCGGATGAAATACCGATATTCACTACTGAAACATCTATCACAATCTCTACTAATAATAAAGATGAATATATGCGTGTATGACGCTTTACAGATCAGACCGTTTGACCTAGAGCTATAAAATTTGGCACTTGCATATTTTGAAATATAAGAATATGCACATCAGACTGAATTTTTTGGTTATAATTTTAATTAATATATGAGCGAAATTTTTATGTTTTACTGCGATGACTTTCAAAAATTAGGCAGCAATAAAATGATATTTACTTGATTTCAAAATTCAAAAAAAAATTCTTTTGAAAAACAACAAATGTATCCTTTGTTGTTTAATCTCTATTTTTAATAAACTTTTATAAAAATATTTTAAGAATTATTTTATAAAAATGTACTTCACAACTGAAGAGAAACTCTATTTTCATTGTAATTGCTATTATTTTATCCTGACTTTATCCCCATTGTTAATAATCATGATATGTAGATTCGGCTTATTTTATTATATCGAATAGGCTTCAGAATAAAACATGTTTTTAATAAAATTTCCAACATTTTGTTGTACATTCAATTTAAATTCAGAGTTAAAAAGTGGTTAAAATTTTTTTATTGTATCTTTTTATTATTACATTGTATTTTTGCTGTTATAATATATTAGAATGTATAAAAATATCGACAGAAAATTAAACAAATACATAATTCAATGAACAAAATGCATAACGTTTCTAAAATGGTATACGCTCATCAAAATTTGTTTAACAATATCTTGAGTTAAGATCAAGTTATACAAAATATTAAAGTGGAAGTTTTAACAACTCTTAATTTTGACGCATCAAAGGTATCCATAAGTAGTTAGTATTATAATAACATTAATGAGCAGATTTTAAATCCAATGCCAGTTTCTATTTAAATTCATCAAACTTCCTGCTTATTCCTGGAAACTGATAAAGGCATTTCCTTTCCCAGAAAAGGATTGTTCCCAGATATCTAAAGTTCATTTAAAAATCAGAAATTTGATATCGTTCTCATATACTTTTGAAAACAACAATTAATATTTATGAAGTCATGCTGACTATTGTATTTTGTACATCCTGAAGCGATATTCAAATATGAAACGTTTTCTCAGAAATTTATGCGATGGAAATTGTTCCTTCGAATGGTGAAGAGAGCTCATATTTGCTTGTCACTTGCAAACTAAAAATTATTCAATTTCACAATTTTTACTCATGAAAATTTCAAAAGTTGAAATTTAAATCAAAGCAAATCAAATTTGCATCCGTGGAATACGGTTATTAGTTTACGACCTTCGAAATGCTATCAAATCTTTGAATTTCAATATTTAAAGTTTTTTTCAAACTTACATTTTACAAAATTTTGGGCTATTATTTAATACCTCTTTCTCATCTTTTTACTTACTTAACCACGTAATTGTTTTTGACGAGTATATTCATCATAGAAAAAGAACAACATTTTCTGCTATGAAGAATTTATTTATCAGGAATTAGTAGTAGCATTATTTTCTAATTCTTTTCTTCATATGCAAAAAATGTATGTTTGTTTAAGCAAAAAAATGTGATTATTAATACAAAAAAGAGTCATTTTATTACAAAATAACTTCATATTACGCATACTTTGTATTAGAAGAGAATGCTCGTCATTGTTAAATTTTTTCGACGCAATTTTGAAGCGTATTTTCCAGTGGTCGAAACAGTTAACAGGTTGATAATATCACAGCACGGTACTGCATGATAAAAATTTATTGTTTATGGTAGTTATAATTAAACTTTCCCTATAAACAGCATCCTACAACGCAAAGGGTGAACGGATTGCAACGAAATTTGTTAAACCAGCGGTACACGAGATGCGCTAGCGGAATTTCGGAAAAAAAAAGTTTAGTTCCAAATTGTCCCCCAAAGGGGTTCTTTAAAGGAAAAACTTTAAATTCAACATAATAAATGACCCTAAAATGGAATACAGAAACAATATTACCAATCCAGAACAAGAAGTATGAGCGATAAAATATAAAACTGGGAAAAGCTGTCAGTTATAGGGGAAAATGTCGAAATTTGGATGCTTCCGAAGAAGAGAAAGCTTTATGTAAAACAGTTTAGAATAAGAAAACGTTTGTAATCTTTGTCAGTTTTTATATCGATGTTTCTGGCTGTAATTATGAAGGTATCGTGTTATGACTTTGAATGACTTAAAGAGCTCCATAACGCCTCATGCGCAAAGCATCACAACTAATCAGTTTCGATCTGCTATTAAACAAGATGTCAATCGATTTGGTCACATGGAGCGCCTTCCCCAACATTATACTGGACAAAATTAACAAATGCTGATCTTGCGCAATTTCAGCCTTATCTGTTCTTGTTTCTACAAATTGAATATTTTTTGTCTAATAGAGAACTGTTATTATTTTTCCTTAACACTCTCACTGTCACCACCCAAGCCTGATATCAGGACCATTTATCTAATTAGATGACCTCTTCTTTGCTGTATTTATCTGTAATATAGAAAGTGTCATCTAATAACATAGATGATTTGGTACAATTACATATTATTTGTAACGCACTGACGCGTCAGTGGCAGCGAATGTGGTAATGTGGTTCGATTACAAGGTAATCAGAAACTAATCAATAAATGTTAATATTGTTACTGTGCTCCATTTTGATCGTTTATTGTGTTAAAATCAATGTTTATCCGTAAAAGTGGCTTCTAGTGCGCATATTGAAACTAATTTTTTTTCTGAAATTCCGTGAGTTCATCTCGTGAACAGTCTACATACAAAATTTTGTTGCAATCCCTTCACCCGATGGCGTGTTAGGATGCTGTTTATAGGGAAACTTTAGTTATAACAATATTTGAGATAATGATTTTATGCAAGATTCTTCTGACTTAATCATGTTTATATTTAGTAGCATTCCCATGACGCCAATAAGGGACATTCAATAAAACAAGACAGAATTAGGTTTGAGCCTATTACATGAAATATATCTCAGTTACGTTAAGTATTCATTAATTACTCTCTATCTATGTACTTCAGAATCGTGTTTGAAACTTCAGTTATTTTGAAATCCATCCAAAATATACCATACGATTAATCAAGACTCTGTACCACTTACATTTCGACAAGTTTTACCGCATTACTTCAGAATTGCATAACTTTATAATTACAATATCATTTTATAAATATCTAATACTTTGAAACACTTCTACTTATGGAAAAAAATGCATAAAATAGTACGAAAATTCTCAAGTCTCTTTATATGTAACTTAAGTGGTTAAATATGCTTTCATTTCCAGTCGGTGCAATTTTCTCGTTAGCAGTTCGAAAGGTAAACATTATTTTTCCTAAATTAGGCAATCTTCAAAGAATTTTATATTTATTCCACTTTTATAAGCGTGATTTTATTTTGAGTGCTGGAACTATTTTGGAGAATTAAGAATCGACACTTTTACTTTCGTTTCTATCATAATGAACAACACTAAAACATATTGCGTGTGTTATCAATAAAATAAAGATATTTTTCAAAAATCCTACTAAGAATAAGGCCTGCAGTTCTAAACCTCTTGGCGGTTTTGATGCATCACTGTGTCTAAGTAGATTACTCCAATTTCTCTCTCACCTATTGAATTTTCAGCTAATTAGTTAATTCCAAGGACAAAATTTGAATTTATGAAGCAGTATTACAAAATCCTTTTTGTTCTTGATTACTTTTATTTTATAATTCCCGTCACAGAATAAGTTAAAGATTACTTTCTTTCATTTTAATGAAAAGAAAAAGGTTTCCTGTTATAAAAATAACAAACGGGGTAAGAGAAAATATTGTTTCGAGGCTTAAAAGGCTTATTTAATCAAAATCTCTTATAAGTAATTACGCACATTTAATAAAATTGTTTTAAAATGATAGGCGTTATATTTTTTCGTCGTCATTAACTTAAGAGAATATTTTCTTAAGCTAAAGATTACACATGCTGTGATGCGGGATATTTAGGAACATTTATAATAGAATTAATGGTTGTTTGATTGAGAATATTTTCATATTTCTTCACACTGAATAGTTTTTAAAGTATAAATTCAATGATTTATTTTATTTCCATATTTCTTCTTGTATCATAAATATATTTCTGCCCCAATATAATTCTGAAATTGTTGCGCAGTATATTAATAAAATAAAACAGTGTTTCAAACGCATTATTACTTTTTGAGTATGAATAATATTTTCTGTTTTGGAAGTTTTTAAACGAATAGCTTTTCTTTTGGTAAAGTACAATATAAAATGCTCCCTCGCTAACGTGGAATATTTAATATTTCAGAACAGTTGCTATCTTTGATAGCTATTCTTTTGTACGTTTTTCAATAGATCTGTAATTATGATAAAACTATGGATATTTTTAAAATAACAAAATGGATTCTGTAATCAATTCAAGGTATGGCAAACTACTTAAACATTAAATTTTAAGTCAATTTTTGTTAGGAACAAATGCAAATTATTCAATTCATATTGTAAGATTTTACAGCTTTATTTTGCTGACATGCTCTGACCCCTTCTGCATCAGAATGGACCAATCAACAAATTCACTAAACTGAACAAGTTATTATTTTATCAGAATGAACAGCGTGATTTGATTCAAATTCAGACTACGTTTAAAAAAATTTTCATTTGCATTAAATAACATTGAAATGCTAAATTTATTTCAATGTCTATAGTTTAATTTATCTATATTAACGTCCCATTTTAACCCTTAGCAATTTGATAATCCCTCTCATGTACGATTCAAGAAGGTGCGCCATTTTGACACTTTATTCATTTATTTTTCTATTTTGTTTGTTAAAAATGCCTGCAGAATGTTAAAAAGTAAAATCATTGTTCGGGTAAATTCAGCTTAAAACAATTATACACTAATTTATTTTTTGAAACAATAAACAAGTTCTTGTATTAAGTGCATGGTTGTGCATCTAGCTACTTTTCATAGTGCAAAGGGTTAAAAATGTAATACTACAGCTATTTTGGGACGGACTTTGTAATTTTGAGCGGAGGGTAAATGACAAGGATCACACAAGAGTTACACCCCTCTCCGAATTTCCAACCCACACCAATGGATGGATGTTTGTCCACGACGTATTTAACGCGCACCAGACCTGAAAGAGGATTATTCTTAGGAATCGAGTCTCAAACCTGAAACCTTCCGACTTTGAGACCAAGACCTTCCCACCAGGTCACCGGACCCTTCAGTGTCTATTGAATATATCTCCATTATTTCATCGAATGTTCTACTCCAATTATTAACGCTACAATTAATTATTTTTTCAATGTTAAGGACTCAATACAAATATTGTTCATTGTATTATTTAGGAAATATTTCATATATTTTTCATTAAACATATCGATAGAAGGATTTATGAAATAAGTATTCAAAGATAATGTGAAACATTACTCTTCTTCATCACCATATGAAAATTTTTGTTACTGTATTCACATTTTGCACGAATGCTTCTTATGAACTTTTGTTTTAGTACTATTCATAACCGCTTAACACATTCGTTGCCAAAAATCAGACTTGGTACTCGGACCATTATCTTATAAGATATTAACTTCTTCTCTCTTAGTTGCAGTAGAGATGAAAATTTCCAATTAAATAGCAGGTGGGAATTCACAAGCGATTGACACGGTAAATAACCAGGTAAAGCAAGAAGATAAACATTTCGAATATCATTTTTGACTTCTATTTTGTCACACAATTTCGATTCATATCCGAACTGTCTCTTCAAAGTTAGTGTACGCTTTTATAGAGCACAATGCGTATAATTCAATGGTATCGAAGGAGCAATCTATTACGTATAAATCTCTTAACATAATGATTGATTACATTTTCATACAATTATATTAAAACAATAACATATAATATGAAGTTTACAACGTTTTAGAACAAAAAATTTTGTTCCAAGCAGCAAGGGCAGTCATTAAACGATTGGCCAACCATCAAAACCGTCGCCTACATCTCGCCCATACT
Organism: Argiope trifasciata; assembly: GCA_026543055.1. NCBI lineage: Eukaryota > Metazoa > Arthropoda > Arachnida > Araneae > Araneidae > Argiope > Argiope trifasciata. The sequence goes on along the minus strand of JAPMOQ010035568.1, from coordinate 658,078 downwards.
TCGCGAATGCCGGGGCAATATTAATGCGACATCGGATTCTAACCATACTTTTTTCTGTCGCCTTTGGAGGTAGCCTTTTCATCGAGGCGAAATCAAAACGCTAATTTGAGAAAACGACTGGTTCAGAGCATCACCTCGATGTCGAGAAAATCGCTTTTTTAGGAGCACTAAGCAAATATACTTTACTGATTTAACATGAATCATCAGGCGTATATTGGATTTTGGAATTCAACCAGCAATTCATGCTATTTCAAGAAACATGGTAAGTATGAATTATTTATTATCATATATTTGTAAATAGTATATTATTTATTCGAAATCGGGGATGAAAAATCTTTTTGCTAAAGTCACTCGAACTTGTTGATTACCTGAAACATGGAGTTGCACGTGATATTAGTGTTAGTTGAAAGCGATCATTAAGCCTAATAAATATTGAAGTTAACGATTCACTATTCATCTGTCTATTTTATTAAGTTTTGAAACTTTGTTTTGTTAATTGAACTATTATCATTTCTTTTCTTGTTCGTATATCTTTTTTCCAGGTCATTTTATTTTATTTATTTTGCATGTTTGTAAATTATTGCAAATATATTTCCATTTCATTTACAATTCCTTTCTTTTCGTTTACATCAATTTCTAATGAAAGAAGTTTTGAAAAAATATTAACTTACATTCTTATGTTTTGGTTTTGCAATAACATTTGTGTAATTATTTTTATTTTGACATGAGACTAAAAAAGGATTAGCTGAATATATTTATTGCAAACTTTAAATATATATCTTTATAACTTGCAATTATGTAGTTATATATGAATTCTCCTACATAAATAGCTTATACTTATTTCATTTTTTTATAAAATACATCTTACTGAATTATTTTTCTTTTTCTTTATTATCCTTAGCATTATTTTTAAATTTCTTGGAACAGTCGAATGTCTTATCCAAAACATTATCATGCTTATAAAGTGCCATAAGACTTTTGCTTGCTAATTACACATATTCAATTATCAACAAATATTTTTTATGCTTTTTTTAAAAGAAGTAAAAAATCAATCATTATTCTAATTAAGAAATGTGTTTTCTATGTTCATCAAATCTGTCCATTTAAGGAAAGTGATCCTGAAGGGAAATAAACGTATACTACTTTATCTGCATTTTTGGGGAAATATGAAATCTAACATTTTATGGAATGCCTAAACATTGAATATATAGCTTAAACTGGCAGGCAATGTATGAAACAATTCTTATTTGATACATTTTCTAAGCATCTTTTGTGAAAAGCTGAAGAGGCACTTGGAAGTAAAATTAATTCTACAATCAAATACAGGAAATGAAAAATTTCTCACTGTGTTGTGTGTGTGTGTTTTTTTTTTTTTTTTTTTTGAAAACTACTGCGGAAGTTCTTATTTCTGAAATCTACAAGGAGCAAATTGATTTGCTCAATATATTGACAGTTATAATGCATGTGATAGAGTATGGTTTCTACAGAATTGGAACTTAAGAAGGAAATATTCCTCTCCTGTCATTTGTAATTGCTCAGCCCAATGGAAGCAGCCAAGAATTTATCAAATGTATTTGTTGAACAAAGTGCCAAAATATGAAATGTCTGCATGAAAAATGTAATGAAATGCCTTTCCAAATGTCATTCAAGCCTACCACATTGCAACAAGTAGGTTAATTTTAATTTCATTTTTTTCTTACTTGAAAACTTTTCCGTTTATGAGAAAGGCATAAATTTTGTTTTGCACAACATCCATTTTTCCTTATATCTTTTGAATAAAATTTTAAGTGGCACTCTCATTATTTTTTCTGAATAACAGTTCAAGTGATTTTAATTATAGTTACGCACAGTTAATTTCCTTTTTCTTTTATAATTTCTTTTTATTATTATTTACTATTTCATATGTTCAAAGGAAAATTTTTTTAAAGTATTAAACAACTTTCTTATATTTTGGTGTTGCAATAACATTTGTGTAATTATTCTCACTTTGACATGAGGCTAAAAAAAACCTTAACAGAATATATTTATTGTAAACCTCGAAACAAGAATTTCTTTAAAACGAGATTATTTAGGCAGTTTTTAATGCTCTTATATGAATAGATTCTAATTATTTCACATTTCATAAAGTAGTAATTAATTTTAGTTCTATTAATTTCAGTTTTTATTTTTCTTTATTATCCTGAACATTATTACAAAGTTTTCCTACATAATCCAATATCAGAATGAAAACATTATCATGCTTATGAAGTTCTATGAAGATTTTTGCTTGTTAATTACATAATCTCCAATAATCAACAAATATTTTATTTATACTTATAAGAGAAGTGAAAAATCAATCATTATTATAATTGTTTTCTATTTCATCAAATCTGATCAAAAAGGAAAGATTAACGTAAAGAAATGTTTATATATAATTCTCTGTATGCAGCAGATGATTTAGTTATACATGTATAATATTTATATAAATGAGTGTAGATTTGTAGAAATTTCAAATATTAACTAAAATTTAAATTTTATTTATTAATTACTCAGTGACAATATTATTTATTCTTAGAAATCACGAGCCAATTTCAGAATGCAGCGTTGGTGTACAAGTCTGTACTGAAAATTCAGTCAAAAATTTGCAGCAAATTATTATTTTACTCTAAATTTATAAAATATTATTAAATGAAGGGCTTTACAAATAATTTGTTTTGTGTAGTTGTTTTTCATATCTTCAATAAATAAAGAGGGGATTGTGATAATTTTTAAAAAAATATTTATTTAAAGAAATTTTGTATAATTTAAAGTAGGGTTACATTTTTGGCATGGAATTTTAGTGAAATATTCAATTAATCATAGATCAAATATTGCACTTTTGTATTAAAAAAAAGCAAAATAAACACAAGTATTAGAAATTTGAAATAAATGATTGACTTGTGCTTGTAAAATGTTTTCTATTGGACATTAACTACCACTAACAATTATAATGCGATACAAAATCTCTACAACATGAAGTAACTTAGTAAGTCAATAGTAAATAAAGAAAATGTGTACTTAAAGCGAAAGAAGTGTTACATTTTTGTGTGTGGAATTGAAACAGTCAGAGTTAATCATACATCAAAATTTGGTCTTCTATACTTATAATAAAGCTCTCTCTCTCTCTCTCGTTGGACCTACAGCTACCAAATTTGGTACATTATACCTTGGAGGTCGGGAAGTGCACCTTGGAGCCATTTTTTCGAATTTTTAATTATAAATTGCATTAATTAAAATTTAAGCGAAATTTTGACGTTTTTCCTTAATAACTTCCGAAAATATTATCACACAAACAGGATTTTTACATCAATTTAAAGATTAAAAAATATGCTAATGGTATCAGTGTTTTAACATATAACTGAAGCTTCTATTTTTAACGAATCCTTAAAGAAATATTTTCACCATGTTTTTTTAGCACGTGACTGGATAAAATAAAATAAAACAATAACGGAAGTTCAAAGTAAAAAAAAAAACTATCATCGCAAATAAATCTAAAGAAATGCAACTTTTAGCACGTGACTGTATAAAATAAAAGAAATATAAAATGTGATATTTTCTAAAAAACTAAATGCAAGGCAAAGGATTCTATGATCGTTTGCAATATTTAAATCATTAATTCAATAAATTATCTTTATTTATATAGGATATGCATTCAAATTCCCGTCCAATAGCCAATTTGTAGAATATTATTAATAGGCATATATATTGTTCAATACTATTAATTTGATCTAAATGAAGTAAATAATTACATTTTATGTAGCTTGAGTCAAACAATGCATTTATGAATAATGAGTTTTAGATTTCTTCATACTTTGCTCTGTAAGCCATATTTTACAAAATATTTTTATTAATATTTTAAATAAAAGTTGCTACATCAATCAGTCTTCTAAATCAATCATTAGAACTGACTGATTTATTAAAAAAAAAGAATATTAGGAAAACGCGTTCTTTTAGAACTTTCATTCCATCATCTTAAAGAAAATATTAATTTCAGGCCAATAAATGCCCGGAATTGCTTCAAGGCTAAAGAATATGTGATTTAATTGAAAATTTTAGAACGCATTACTCCTGGCGAACCAGCTGGTCGCCAAAGGCGGCTAGTGCGTCACAAAACTAAACTAACCATGAATCAAGAAAATATTATAAATTTAAAATAAACTATAAATTTGTCCTTGTAAAATGTTGTCTATTAAACATTAGTAAATATTTATATGAAGTTTCTTCTGTGTAAAGTAACTTTGTTGTTAATAATAAATATAAGGAATTTCATACAATTGAAAGAAGTGTTACATTTTTGTGTAATTTTTAGAGTTCATTGCAGAAGAAATTCATTTTTTTTTTTTTTTTTGTTACAAAACGATACCTTATTAAACAAAAATCCAGAAAATATTACAGATTAAAAGTAACTTATTAATTTGTGGTTATAAAATGTTATCTGTTAAGGAAACATATAATAGGAATTATATAATTATGTGTTTTACACAATTTTTAATCAATTTATTAAAAAAAGGCGAGTTTTCAAAATTTGTTAAAATAGGAAAATTTGTGTGTATTATTTTTTGTAATTCTTTGTTTATTTCTCACATTAAGCAATATAAAATTGTGTATAGTAAAGAAAATATTTTTTGAATGGTATCTTTTGTTTTTAATTTGTCTGATATAACTTTTAAAAACAGATGATATACACAATATAAGAAATTTAAAAATAGATACTTATATTTAAATATGTCAGTAAAGTTATATTGAATTAATTATAGAATTGAAACTATGATAACATTTCTTCCCATGCAGTAAACAATGAAAATAAATAGGGAAATCTCACATGAAGATATATGTGCAGGTGATTAAATTTAAAATTATTTAAGATAATTTTAACATTTATTTATTTTTCTTAAAGAGCAGTAAATTAAGAGTCATTAAAAATTTTATAAAATAAGATCATGGTAAAATATATGCTATAATAATAGTTATAGAAGTTGAAATCAGGGAAAAGTGCTGTGCAAGTGCTGTATGAAATTTTAAATTTATCAAAATCAATAACAAAATTATTCATATGTAAAAAAGAAAAGTAAAGTACTCAAACCATTTTGTATTTTCAGTTGTTTGACTAAATTTTGAAAGTATGATATTTTTAAATATTATGACACTAGTTTATAAAGTTTTAGAAAACTTAGTATTCGATAAACTAATACTTAAATTTGACTCCTGTAAGTGTTCAGAAAAAAATCGCCTAATGATAGGCATTTGGTCGCCCGTTGATAAAGCACGTGGGGAAATTATTGGTATTGGATCGCCCATTGATGAAACTCATCGGAAAAAGATCTACAAATTCGTTGAAAACAAATCGGGCGATCATCGCGCTTCGTTTATTAACTTCAAATTATCCCCTTAATTTTTTCTTATCATAAATGCATTTATCTACATTTCTAGACGCAGAAGATTTTCATATAGATATTGTGCATTTTGGAATTTATATCAGAAATCAGAGTATTTCTGTAATTTGGTGGATGATTGAACCATTTTTATAGAAGTAAAAACATTAATTAACGCCCTTAAAAATTGACTAAATAATTATTAATACATTCCAAAGTTTGATAAAACTTGAAACATTTTCTTAAGATAGTAAATACAGCATATAAGATTTACTTTATAGTTAGAGTATTAAAAAGCCATAATTTAAAATTTTAGAATGCACAAGAGACGAATGTGATTGAAAAACATCAAGAACAGAACAAACTGATCCGTCGATCATTTTATTGCAAATCCTTGTAACTACTTGTTAGAAAAAAGGGAACTTTTTCCTAAAATAATAAATGATTACACTTACTTTATATTGTAATCTCATAAATAACTTTAAACTATTTTATTGGCAGTAGTTCAAGATATTTACAATACCGTAGAAACTGAAGTGAGTTTTTAAGCGTTTCCTTCAAAATGGGATTCGAATTTGGAAATAAAATGGAACTAGAAAAAAAGAGTATGTTTCATAATTTGTACTTCCTTCAAAAACATTTCTGCTATGAGTTGAAAGAAATGATACATTCCAAAAAAACACTGATAATAATTTTGAACGAGTGTGACTCATTTACATGAAATAGACTTATGATAATAATTTAAAATCAAAATTAAACAGGAATTATCTTCAACCAAAGTATTGAAATTAACAAAGTATAAATAATTTACATCTTTGAAGATGTAATATGATATATTCTTACACTGATATTACTAACTACACTATGATATATTCTAAATATAATAGTGTTTGTTGATAATAATGTAAAAATTGATAACATAGACCAGTGCTTTATCATCTGAGTTGAGCTAAACGCCAAGTAAAATTGACAGACTCATATAATTAAATTTTCTTTACTCCAGCACCACTTAATCACAATTAATTAAATTAATTTCTTACTCGAATTTCGAGGCCGGAGAATTGTGGTTCCTCAGCGTTTTATCCTCAGCGCCATATTAAATTAAAAGTTACACTCCCCAAAACCCACTCTTATTGCATCCGAGTTTTACTACAGCCAACAGCAAATGAAATCTGAGGAATGGAATTTTGAAAAGAAAGGAAGAAATATTATTCCCATTGTTGAGAAAGCCAAACTTTCTCTCTGGCGGAAAGAAGGCCGCATTCTACGCCAAGTCGTAATTTATGAGTTCTCAGAATGTAAAACAAAAGGGATTCCGACGAAATTTGTTTAGTTGTGGGGAGCTCACCTAAATAATTAACGACTCGGGAATTTAAATTCTTGAGTGTAATGATAGCCTTGAATACTTGATCGCATCGTAAAGCGCCATGAAGTAACGTCTCGCGGAATTTATTGAGGTGCTCCGTTTAAAATGGTTTCCACAATCCATTTTGCAGTAATTATTCCCAGTTTACCTTTCTGACGGCAGAGAGTATCTAGTGATACTTTTCCAATCTGAATGCTGGGAAACCGGAATAATTTAAAAGTCGTCGATTAGACTCAATAAGCGCTAAGGTGTCGAAACCGCAGCTGCTCATATTACTACCTTAATGTGCACTCAAGATCTCATTTGTGCAACGTTATCAATGATAATCAGTTAACAGATGGGATTGCCGACCTGCTTCATTAGGAGTAAAGTTAGTTCTGCATATTTATAGAAATAGTTGAAAATCATTTTTAATACTCATCGGCATTTTCAAAAGTTTTCAGAAATTTTAGCTCTCTAACCTTAAATTATTCACATGATATTTATCACTCGCCATTACAATGAGTAAAAAATTAATTCATGCCAGGATTATTGAAGAATTTCATCATTGATGCAAATCTCTAACCGCTCTGTAAATAATCTGTATGAAATAGAGATAATTCTACTAACTGCTTGTTCTTCGTATTAGATAATATTTTCAAAAAAAATTTGTTAAAATGTTTTAAAAGGTAGCAAAACAGAAATCTATATATTCTTAATACCATGATTTTGCTTCCCTATCTCGATCCTTCGTAGAATTAATGTTTCACTCAATTTTTAATTTATCATATACATAATATAGAGAAAACAAAGTAATCGTAAAAAATTCAAACTTGAGATTCTGACGAATTGCCATGTCTTAGACCATCATGATTTCGAAAAACCCATTTTTGTGCAATGCTCTTCTGTCTCTCTGTGACAGAAGGTGAATCATGTAATTTAAAAGTACTTTCAAAGAAAAACGATTCTAGCGATTAAAGTTAAAATTCTAATTATTCTTATCAAACCATTTTCTACTTCATTATTGAATATATGAAGGTAACTGTTAACAATAATATTTATTTTTGAGGAATAGTGCTAATTTGAACACTGCATTTTCTTAATAAATATATATCTGATTATAATACTAGATAGAATACGGATATTTGAGTATCTCATGTAATCCCATAGCGAATACAGCTTTTAGTGGATTATTAAATAAACATTTCCTTCACTAAACCCTGAAGTTCCTATTTCTCCCAATAAATTCATGTTCTCTAAAAATGAAAGTAACCAGATGCCTCGAATAAGTTGGAAAATTCCAGATTTATTATTATTTTTTCATTCTCACTTGATACACTTTCCATGAAATCTGTAGTATCGAGTTAGAGCTCGGAAAATCTGGTCAAGTTACTTCAGTGGATACAGCAAAACAAACTATCTCTTAAACCGAGGTGTCTAAATACAGAAATTTGATGTATATACAGGGCATGCCAAATCATAGAGCCACAGCATTAAGCGTTTCTGAAGTTAAAGAATAGAGTTAGAAAGGTGGTTAGAAAGAAGAGTTACAGAAAAAACTTAGCTAGAAGAATTAAAAGAAAAATAGTTTACTCTTGAGTTTTGAAACACGGCATGATTTTAGATTCATAATTTATTTTCACCATTCTGTTGCGATTTAATTGGTTAAATGTATTATTAAAATAATACTTTTCAAAAAATTAAATTTCATGTGGAAGGGGAAAAATTGTTTTTAGTTTGGGTTATGTTTTGGAATAATTTTATTTTGTTATCCCTTTGCTTGTATCAGGAAGAATAAAATGCTAGTCTTTTCTACTCTTGATAATATTTTCAAATCGATAGCACTACTAAAGTTCGAGTTGTTCGTTGCGATATAAATATGTATTACTGTATAATACTAATTCATAATGAACTCAAAATAAAATTTATTTTCCTTAGAATTACTCAAAATGTCTAGTTACCATACCAATAGTAATTATATATGAGCTTTTATGCTACATTTAAATGATAATAATCTTACATTCCCTGATCTTTCTAAAAATTATTATATTTATCTTAATCTAATTAAAACCTTAATTTCTAAATTTCGATCTTAATTTAGCTCCTATTAACTTCGTTTTAAATTGTTATCTTATTTCCTGATATAATTTCCACTTTTTTATTTATTTCTACACTAGCAGTATAAAACTGCTCGCTTCAGCATTTTCTCACCTCCATGTGAAGGGATAGAAATCTTTAAGGCATTCTTTTAAAGATCTTGAAAATTCCCTTGAATAAAGAGACAAGTGGCAAAGAAATCCCAATCAAAATATCATTATAAATTCCCTTAAAGGAAAAATTTCGGTCACTTCTGCTTTTGGGGCGCTATGTATGGTTGTAAGAATTTCAAGTAAAATACACCTCCTGTGGTGAAATAAGACCAAGTTTTAAAATTTAAAAAGTGTATTGCGCGCGCGCGCGTGTGTGTGTGTGCGCGCGCGCCCTTTATAATGAAATCTTCACTTAGAAATTGCCATAACAGAAAAATACGTTACAAAATGTTATCAGGCCTTGGTAATCATTTAATTTGCGAAATGTCCCGGGTTTTTATTATTGGAAAGCCATATTACTGACTCTCCGCCAGCCCGAAGGCACCTGGAAATAAATACTGAATGACTGCCTGCCGCTACAGCAACACAGATGGAAAATGTGGTTGAGTCCTAAGGACCATCAGCAGCCACGTTACAACCCACCCCTTAGGAAGTAAGTCTCATCATCGATTGGAGGAGTCAGATCCCACATCTTTATTGTACCCATTGGGTTGGTGAGATCCAACCACCATGCCGGAAGCAACTCATCACCAATTACGATATGCTTCCGGGGGTGTTTTATTCTTGAATTTTATTTTAGAAAAAACTCATCCTCATCAAGTAATGATGCTGTATACAATATTATTAAATAAAATACAATGCAAAGAAATCTTCACTAATTGTTTTCAATCTTTCTGAAGCATGCTACAAACTATGTTCTATGTAGCAACCCTTATTTTCTGAAGGCAATTTAAATCTTGTTACTTACTTACTCAACAGCATCTTTTAACTAATTAGAAGGAATGTTAAGAGTAATGTCGATGTTTTTTATCAAGCTAAAGAGTTACTTGGAAATAACCCTATAGCTAGAAATCGTATATATTAAGCTCTGAAGATCGAAGAAATAAAGAAATAGGAAGTGACGGTTTATATTCCAGTCATTAGTGAAATGTTAATTCATGTAATTTTTGGTATACATATAATCGAAGAATAAAGAGATCCACCCATCTTTATCTATTGCCGATTATCTTATATGGAAACTAAAATTATATCTTGAGGGTAATTAGGAGTACTAAAAAGTAAGTTCCTAAAATGTTCGAGAAGAATTGTCTACATATTTTAAACCGTGCAAACTCAGTTTCCTATGGCATAGCCCTTTTTTGATGTGATGATTGGAATCTTCATAGAAAATCCGGACAATTTATCAGGGCCACAAATTTTTTAATGCCCGTGATTACATGATTTAGGGGAGATTTTCACTCTACAAAAGGTAGCAGTTAAGCGGGCTACATGTTAAAAGAGTCTTTTTTTTTTTTTTTTTTTTTTTTGGCGAATTTAGCAGCGTAAACAGAAGCTAACGTCTTTAGATAACTTTCTTGAAAAAAATGTTTGCATTATAAATAAAAAATTACATTATTATAAATTTGTTTCAGTGATTTTTTTTTCGGAAGGAAAAGCATTGTTCTATTTTATGTAATTCCTACAGAAAAAATTGTTTCGCTATAGAAATAAGATTCGGGAACTAATTATGCTCGATAAGTTGAGACTCTCTAATTTAAGCTATTCAAGTTCTTGAAAATAATTATTCTTCTAAGCGCTCCAACTTTAAGTTATCTTCTCAGATACGCTGCTTCTTTATTCCCTTCTCATTCTTTTCAGGAGCTAATATTCTTTGGTTTAAATTGACCCATGTGTAGCAACAATGTCATATGCAAGTCACGCACCTGAAATAAATTTATGCTAAGCTAGATTTTGGGACTTTAGTCATACTAAAAACTCTATTTAAAGCAACACTAAGACTATTTTGGGGCTGACCTTGTAATTTTGAGAGACTATCAGATGAGGAAGAAGATACCTGAGCTGTCACCCTCTCTCCAAACTTCCGCTCAACATCAACTGGAGGATGTTTATGTGTAATGTTCTTAAAATATGTGATGTTTTATAATTTCAATCCGTTTGTTCCCAACGGATTTAACGTGCACCAGACTCACTTACGCGACGGTTCTTTTGTGAATTCGGGTCTCGAACCTTAAGCTCTCCGGTTCCGAAATCAAAAAGTTTAATCCAGACCATTGGAGCGTATAGTTTTCGGAAAAATTCGCTTTTCGATCTAAGATAGCTCTGAATACATTTCCACACGCTTTTTATCCTGTTTTCAACCTTGTTTCCTTGAGTGTGTCTCATTAATTTTGCTCATGAATTTGCTCAAGAATTTCTAGATGTTGCTCAAATATGATTTGTTTTGTCATGCGGAACTTAAGACACTCTTTAAATTTAGTAACATGTGTATGCAAGTTTTTATAATTTAAAGCGCTTTAAAAAAAGGAAAAAATTCCATGCTTTCACAATTGCAGGATAAATATAAAGATTAAAATATATATTTATAGCTACATTTCCCTTGCAAGACATTTCAAAATTAAATCGGCACAGTATATTTTAAATACATCATGCGAAATGATCCCTATTTATCAAAGAATGTTCATATTTTTTGTATCACAAATCACCGGATAGACAGATTTTAAAACATTTTAACAATAAATAAATTCTTTAAAAAAATGTGGTACAAATGATGTTACTAAAAACTAAACTTAAATCTGTTTATTATATTTCATTCACTATACTAAAAGGATCATTTAATTTGGTTTCAAAATGTTGTATAATGTTCTTAAAATATGTGATGTTTTATAATTTCAAACAAATTTCACCTTTTTCATCATCATTATAATTTTAAAACAGCGTAAGTAAAGTTTTAAATAAAAATTTATTTTTATAATCTTTCATTAGCAAAGCATATTCTTGATCTTTTACGATTAGGTTATTAATGGAAATTTAATTTTATTTCATTAAACACACCATTTTACTGCGTAAAAATACATCTGAAGCGAGGCACTTGAAATCTTTTATATATATATATTCTTATTACGCGAGATAAATGTTCACTGAGCGTGAAAATAACTCGACAGTTACTAATTACTCCGATTTTTAGTGCTCTTGTGATAAACGCAATAATTTAAATATTTTTTTTTCATTTCAAGGGTTTCTTCTTTTGAGAAATGCTCTTCACGAACATATTTATATATTTTAGAAGTCCTTTTTTAAAAAAAACAAATCTTTCAGTTCACTATCAATAGCTAGCTGTCATTTATCAATGCAGTTTTGCTAAAAATGCTGCAGAATCAGAATTTTCTAAACTAATTATACAGGTTTTTTTCGCTGATAATTAATTGCATTTTAAAAACGACTATATTTGGGTTTGTTTCAAAATAAGTAATTATTTTATTTATCCTGTTCACTATTTTTTTTTTATAGAAGTGGTTTCTAATGTGTGTATGTAGTTTCTTTCAGTGTGTTTAGGAAAATGAAAATAAATTTTAAATATCTCACCCATTTTTTCAGAATAAATATTATCTTATTAATTCTGCCTAATTAGGATTTATTTTGCACCCTACATTTAAATTTATTTATTAAGTCTTAACTTTTACATTAAGGGTGGTTAAAATGTAATAATAAAAGATAACATTTCTCTGTGCCTCCCAATCGTGTCCACCTCTGACCTAGTGGGTTAAAGCATGCCATGGATAAAATAACATTAATCTAAAGAAAACGGCTATGTGTCCTATCTTAGGGTTTTACTCTTGACCAGTGTTTTCAAAAACTGGTAGACCTGTCCGGGGTTTTGCAACAAACAGTTCGAAGCATTCAGGTTGGTTATTGGATTGTTAACACAAATGGGGGATAATTTCCCCCGAAATTCTTCCAAAAAAGCAACCTACCAACAAAAAGCTAAGTTAGACTTCTAAGTAAAAGGATCATTAGGTGTCCAGGATCTCCGAACAACAGAAGATATCCTTTTCTGTCATGAGTTCATGATTCCTGAATTTGTCTAAGCAAAATTAGAAACACTTCCACAAGTATCCAATGTAAACTGTCCGTTCTTATACTCCATTATACTTTTATAATCTATCAATATGCCGTTCATTTTATTGTTATATGTAATTGCCCCTTCCAGTGAAGTTAAAAAATATGGAAATCTTATGATTATGAGTTGATTTGTGAATTTGCGCACGTATACCATACTAAATAAAATTGAACACTTCCACAGCTATGGTAACTTTTTTCTAGATTTTCAAATCAATTTGTTAATCAGTTTACACTTTTATTACGTTGTGCAATCTTATGTGTGACATAGATCAACTGTTGTTACGAGAAAAAGAAAATACACAAATTGACTATTTTATCTAGTTTAAACTTTATTCTCCGAATCTTAAGATATTTTTCTTTTATTTAATTAGAAGAGGAAATACTGGATACAGCACCTTTTTGGTATAGTTACAAATGTCAAATCATTAAATCATAATATTTTAACTTACTTGGTGTTGCTTATCTGTGAGGTTGCTAATCAATCGGCCGATCTTTCTACTCTTTTACCTATCTATCGGCTTAATATCGATGTAGTTTAATATAAGAGCATTCGAGTTTAGTTTAGTTATATTAATGACCCGCTTTTTATAGCAATACTAGGGCAATAATGAGACGATTCTCACAATTCTGAACCACGGTCAAATGACGAAAATGACACCACAGCTTACATCTCGATTCCAAACTCCGCATCAAACCAGTGGGAGAACAATCGGCCTTGACAGATCTAGCGTGCACCAGAACAGCTTACGGTACGGTCCTGTAATGGAATCGGACCTCGAACATGGAATCTCAGGGCACCAAAGATAAGACCTAATCCCCCTAGGCGACCACGGCCTTATAAAGAGTCAGCGAGTTAATATCTTACCAGAAAAGATGGATCGTTTGTCAATTTTACCTTCAACTTGTTTTAAAATTATATCGGATTTCTTCAACCCTTAATCGCGAAAGTAGCATAAACTGATATTAGCAAAAGTCTTAAAATAGTCTGGAAAAAGGGGTTTCAGTGTGTCAGAATAGTGTTTCAAATGCCTGTGTAATATGTTTGTTGTAATTTTTGCAAGCATTTATGACTTTTATGTTTACCATACATACCATTGATACAATAGAAACTTGAACTCTTTAGAATTTTTTTTAATTAACGAAATATTAATCTTGAAAAGTACAAAACTTTTTTTAACATAAGTAAGCTCTTACAAATGTCTTGTTAGCATCGAGCATCGGATTCCCAAATTTATAATTTTAAATTAAATCATTAAAAGACTATTATTCAACACAAAAATTACACATTATCCGTAAAAATCTGAAATGTTCAATGAATTCTTAATTGAATTAGTAAGACAAAGCATTCCTGAATGTAAAAATTCCATCTAACTAGATAATAAAAAATGCAAAATAGAATAGCTAAGTGACATGAAATTAAACTAAATAAAAATTGATTTCAGACTAATTAAAACTTAATTAGAAAAGTAATTGAGGGATGAAAAGTTTAATCATGAAAGGACTTCCAATAAGTAAAATAAGAACAAATAAATATTCTGAAAAGAAATTCCATGAGATTTTTTTTATTAAAAAAAAATTACATTTGAACTAATTTAAAAAATAAACACAAAATCATACCGATTCTTTATAATCATATCGCAATGTTATAGTTTACATTTATTTAGATTTGTCATCGAATTGCTAAACATCAATGAGCCAAAGGTTTATGCATTTAGTGCCTAGAAAGGAGCCTAAAAGTTCTGATTTAGCTGTTGTTTTCGTAATGTAACAGAATTTTATAGCTGTCCCCAGCATATTATATATATGCTTTAAAAATTAGTACCTGTGTCAAATAGTTAATTCACTTCGAGGAAAGAAAGATGTAAAAGAAGTGAAGAAATAGGTTTCGAATAAAAAGTTTAATCGAGCACAAAAATAGGCTGTTTAACCATCACCAGATGGGTAGTCCCTATGACTTATATTTGGAATTGATAAGAATATTTTCCAAAGCAATTATCTTATAAAACTGGCATTTATATTAGCTCAAGACTCAATCTTCTTGATAATATCAGCTCTACTTCCATACAGTTCTCTTCTTTAATTTTAATACTTTTTTAACACAATTGGATCCACAGTGCTTAACAATGTTTTTTAATGTTATGAGAGAATCGAAACTCATTCATTAAAACATTCACTCATAATTTCTATATATACTATTTATTAATGTTTTGATGCCATATGAAATAACGAGATGATTTTTTTTTTAAGTTAAGTTCTATATCAATCCTTTAAAAACCTAAATAATCTGGGTATTGGCGAGTAAACTGATAGTGAAAGGTGTCTAGTTTCTAGTTTATTATTAAGTCAAAATCAATCTAAAAATTATACATTTTAAATCAGAATGAATAATTTCTAATTTATGAACAGCTGTAATCAAACTAATTATTCAATATATTTTAATTATTTATTTCATATCATGTTATTAATCTCGTTAAGGGACTCAGATAATTACTGGAAGAAAATTATTTACTTAAATCGCTAACTTAAAGCTTTTATTGATATCTATTACTCTTCCCACGTAATTACTTTAAATGGCATTTCTAAAACCTAAATACTCAAAATGAAAAATAATTTTGATTTATATTTTATACTGAAGTGATAAGGACAGTTTAATTTACAATCAAGAGCGGATTTGAAAATTACATTAGTGAAATTAGTTAATAACATAGCGTAATAATTCTTAGTTACTTGTTCAATTCATTTTACATTAAAAAGTAATGCCAAATAAATTAGGAAACAAATTAATGTGAAACTAATATCTTTTTGTGCGAGCATCAGCAAATTTGATGGTCAATTGACATTAAAAGAAAGAAGCCTAAGCAATTTACGGTCTTGTTAATAGCCTTGATTAGACTCGCTCTGAACACATAAATAATAAATGTCAAACTTTAATTTCTGGTTGAGAAACGGGCATGTGATTCCAAATCAATCCACTTGAGTGGGATTCGCGGGAACTAGCAAGGAAAGCTGTGCTCATAATGGGGAAGTGGAGAAAATAACTACGGATTGGAAAATTAAAGTTCGAACCCATTCATCTCATTCTTAATTACGATACCATCTGCTTTTAGTGCTTGTACTTATCTAATCTTCAACTAAGAGCTCCATGAACGAAAGTTTCAAGGCAACATCTAATTTCTGATTCAAAGATTTTATAAAACTTTACCATTAAGTAGCATAAATTTCCCAAAACGCAAACCTAAAGTGGCCGGAAACTAAATCCCACCCTTTGAATGAATCTGCTCTAAAATTCCCCGGGCATTCATTAATGAGCACTTAAAACCTTTTGTTTTTTATCCACGTAAATTGGAAATTCCCAATTCGCTTCTTTCCGTAAATAATTGCCATATAACTTGTAAATAACTGAAGCGAGAGTTTATAATTAAGTGCAGCCCAGGGTTTATTAATATGAAAAGTAAAATATATATACTCCTCCAAACTCTTCTCTGAAGACACGATAGTTCGGGAAAACCAGGCTTGTGCTGAAATTTCCTTTGCCATCATTCCTTTCCTGATATTGATTTGGCCAGGCTTTGTTAGTATAATCATCGTTCTTGGAAGAATTCGAAAATTTCAGCTGATTTTCCATCCTTTTCCATGGATGATTGGAAATCATCATTGCTTGCAGGCACGGATGGAGGAACGCCCTGAGACGACTCAAACTCATGAGATAAATCACAGATCGTTCTCAAGATTCATTTTATACGCTTCAGCACATATCATTGATCAAAAATGTGGGATTACGATTATTTATCGTAATTCTTCACTATTTAAGACTGTGGCATTATTTTGCTCGTCCTGCGAAACTATCTGGTGATTATTTTTTAATTATTCCCTAACTTGTTTAGTTGAAAGGATCTTTGATTCGTGTATTAGAAGTATCTTTATTCGAAAGATAGTTTCAGAATTCTCGATTTAAGTGACTCTCTTAGAGTTTTAACTGCTACTTAGAGTTTCCAGCAGTGAAACAACTTAAGGGATATAAGGAAATTAGCTATGTTTATTGGGTAGTGAAAGAGAAATTAATAAATACCACAATTTCAATAAGTATACTTGAATTCTTTAATTCTCGAAATTTAACATGCTGTCTTATTGTTTATTTTCATGTGTAATTAAACACAAATTGTTGCGGATCATTAATAAATAATAAAAATATTTTTAAAAAGTTTTACTAGTGCACTAAAAAATAAAACTTTTTGTCAGAACTATAGATGTCAAAAGAAAAGGAAAAAGGCAATTGATTCTAAAAAGAAATATTCTTAAAAACATTTTTGATTCTCAATCATATGTATCATTAAACATGAATAGATATATATCATATTCAATAATAATATATTTAAATATTTACTATTACATATTTATTAGACATTTCTATTTATTTATTTATTATCATTTTTATATATTTGTAATATATGAATATTTAAGAATTTCTTTCATAAAATTGCTGTATTCGCCTTCTTTATAACATTCAATTTTTGGAGCAAACCAATTATTTCTTTACTCCTAAATCATCCTATTAAATTAGGAATATACCCAACTTTTAACTCGTCCTTTAAGGCCTTATTTTTATTGTTTATAAAAAATATTTGAAGAATTATTAACTGTAGAAAAAAATATTTTCTACTTTTTATTAAACTTTTAACGTTGTCTTTAAGGTCCTTTTATTTTTATTGTTTTCTACTTTTTAAATTCTGATATATTTTTTGCAGTTTATAATTATAAATATTATATAATCAAAAAACGATATTTCCCAACCTGATATCTAGATAGCGTTTCTATAGTGAAATCAATTTTTAGCTCAATTAATGTATTAATATATAACCAATAGCTTTTTAATTACTAAATCGAATTACCATGAGAAAACAACAACTGTACAAAATTATAGAACTACTTTTCATGAAAAAATAAATCAAACTCAATTATAAAATTTCATCCTTACGAGCATAGAACATACAAGTTAAGTATAAGCATTAAAAATATACTATGTTTCTTTTTTCTTGGAAATGATTTCTTGGATTGATTGTTTTATAGAATCTGTAACTAGAATGTTCTGCTGTATTGAGTATTCTCAAACAAACAGATAACCTTTTTTAGAATTTTTTTAAAATTTTATTTCTTTAATTTTAGCCTAGTAACCAGAGAATCAACAATGAATGTCGTTTGAGAATAATTTTCTTTCAAACACATACGATGCAACTGATGAAAATACAATTATTTTCAGGAAGGTTAAAGTCAAATTTTACATATTTATAAAAATGATTTGCTAAATTGACAAAATGAGAAACGATTTCATATCTTTATTTTAACAGATACACCAAAAGACTCAAATATTAATTTTATTTTTTGAAAGAGTCAGTTACTCGAAAATTCTGATTTTTCAGTGATTCGTTTTATAGATTAATAGAATGTAAAATGAATATAAATAAAAACTACCGCAAATTCATTTTTTTCTGCCTTATGATCAATATTTGATTGAAATTCATCAACTAATCATTTTATTTTGTATTTTGATTATAAATTTAAACATTGTGATCATTGTCCGATTGTGGGCCTTTTAGAACCTTTTTTAAAGCATATCTAATCTAATTTCAGAACAGGAAAATAACCTTGAAATTCTGTCCAATTTTATACCCTCATTATTTTCTAACATTTAACCATTTTAAATGAAGATAAAATCACTGATTCAAATTTCGATAGTTAACCCTGAGCTAAAATGGATCCAGATTTTATCTAATTTTCAACATCAGTGAAGTTTGCTAACTTTTAGCTATTTTAAGCGAAGATAAAATTATTGATTCAAATTTCGGCAGCAAATCTTGGACTTAAACGGATTCAGATTTTATCTAATTTTCAATATCAGCAATTATCTATTAATCTCAATCAGAAATTAGTATTCGACAGAAGATGCGTAATATTTAAGTACTTGAGTCTAGAAAGAACATTATGCCACCCATAATCATCGTGGAATTAATGAGGCTCTGAGATAAAGTTTTAAAAAGAAAAATTTCACATTTAAGCTCATTAGCCGTGATTGACCTTATGTAAGTGATTTTGTATTTAGAGATAGAAAATTCTATTCACAGAATTGTGTTTTCATTTCTTTTGTTTATGGCACATAAGAATCCTAAACTTATATTGAAAAAGAATATAAATGACAAACTAATTTAGTATTAGCTTTCAGAACCTAATATTTTGTGATTTGCGATTTTAACAACAAAGTCTTAATCATTTGATCGTATACGGAAATCATTTTTAAAAAATTAATTAGCTATCTAAAATAATAGAAAATTGACTAATACAAAGCTCATGAAACCTCAATTATATCTAAAGTTTTCAAAAATTCCAATAAAGAAAAAAATGGGTCTAAATGAAAGTACTAAAATTTTTTTTTTTTGTTTTAGATTACGAATGGTAGGAAAGTTTTATTTTTAATATTTAATGGTTTCGTAAGTAATACAAAATAAACAAATGATAACTGATTTAAATAGACGAATATTGATTATAAAAATGTAATTTAAAAATGATTTCGTTTGATAAATAACTTAATAGACAGTATATAAGCATTGTGAATACAATTTTATAGAAAAACATTAAAATATATAACTAGATTGGAACAAAAAGTATTTAAAGTTTTTTTAAATATATATATTATCATATATTCTTGAATTCATTGTACATATGGCTCTAAATATTATTCATGTACCTTTTTGGCAGACACAAGCTGGGGACATATTTAACTACTGAAAACAACTCAAAAATCTTTTTTTTTTCAAAGATATATGATCAAATTTACAAAAATAAATGACTTACACAAGTTATTTTAAGTATATTAAAAGATAATTCAAGGTACCAGAGAAAAAAAATTGTGAAGTACCAACAAATTTGAATTAAAAATACTTGAACTAAAGTTTCAGTGTATTTGAATCATGATTTATAATTATTCATTACACAAAATTAATATGAAATTAAATCCTTATTAAAGTTGCATTTCCTTACAAGGCTTCATTTTAACATGATTTGAAAATTAGGAAAATCCTTTTTACAAGCATGATATCCGAAATTCAGTTTTATATTGATAAAGATCGAGAATTAGGCGGATTTAAGATAAAACTAAAATCATTGTAATCAGAACAAAGAATGTTTTCCAAAATAGTAAAACGAGAATTTTTAAAACAAAAATGTGTCATTTAAAATTAGAAATTCACTTAATAGCATGCATTGAAATCTTACATTAAAATCTTTTAAGAACTAGAGATATGTCATCCAAAATATTTCATTCAACATTGGATCTCAAACCAAATTTGACCATAAAGTCTGTCATTATATTTTTCAGGTTTATGTATAAATTTAGAGACAAATTATGCTTGAGGGAATAAAATATAATATACCAATAAATAGAATAAAATATACCAATAAAATATAGAATAAAATATGCCAATATATTCTTTTATTGAAAACTAAATTGTATGAAATAATGCACTCTTTTCATTTCCTTAAAGTAAGCTCTTTCTGAGTAATAGATTTTTCATATAATAATCAATCAACCGCATTTCATTACATTATGTACAAGTAAAATAACCATAATTACAGTAGATTACATGTGCATTGAAAGCTTTACTAAAGCTAATAAGTTATAACGAACCCTGTATAGTTAAGGTTATATGATATCTTTTAAATAACGGAGCTGTTCATTTCGTAAATATACCAATTGCGTTATTATACCTTATTATGCTATATCTTAGTTCGCTTATTATACTTTATTACTCTATTAGAATGATCTCGATTTTCAATTATTGTATTGAAAACTCTTAAAGTAATTAGATATGATGAAGTATCTATATGGGTGAAAGTATGGCAAACATAGTGATGCAAGGATAATTTATTGCTCCGATTTACACTATTTAGTAATTTTCCTTTCTGTCTCGAGTATTCTTTAATTACTCAATGTATTTTTTGAAATGCAGTAATTTAACTGAAATATAAATGGTAATGAATTAGATTGATTTCTTTATTTACATATAAATTTAGTTCCTTTCCATTAAAATAAAATAATACCAAAAATCAAGCTTGTTAAATTTATTGGGCATAAACTTTGAACGTATGACAAAAATTTTCAAATGTGTTCTGCTTTTATTAATGTAGAATTAAAGCACGCAGTCGAAAATAAACACTAATCTCTTCATATAAGTTATCTAATCAATAATGCTCTTTTTGCGTCAAGTTTGTATGTTTGGGAAACGTGAATATAAGAATGAATAATAATTAGTTTTTACTATGTAAGTTGCAATTAGAACCCAGAAGTGTTTTTGAATGAGCAAATGAATTGCAGTGAATTATTTATTTCTGTTAAGATTTGTCTTTTATTTTGTATTTGGCAATGTATTAATTGTTTTTTTTTTGTTAATGGATCATTATTTTAATTCGAATTTAATTATTAGTTTTATTTTGATTTCTCCTAAGTATTATATGCACTCCTGAGATCACAAATGTCTCCTCTTATTTTCCTTTTTTATGCTGCTGTGATCGGAACTTTATGAACTAAGAACAGCTAATATTCTCTTTTAATATTCTTATTTTGTAATTGGCAACTCTTTTTGGCGGAAAAGCATGTTTCCGAAATCGAATTTTATTGAGATGGATTAATTTTCTTTTATGCAATACTTCTACATAAGATAACGCCATCCTTTCCTGTAATGTAAGCGCCTGTAATACTGTTATCTAACCAGTTGGATGAGCACAAGATGGAAGAAAAAAATTGTTAAAAGAGACACGATAAGCCATCCAGGAATCTCCGGAGATAATCTCATCAGCATCGAATCCTAAGTGACTGTATTCAATTTTTGTTTGAACTTATAGGGAATTAAGATTACTAACTGAAAAGGAAAAAATTGATAAGTTATATTGTGAACAGTTGTACACAATTTAATACTATAAAAATATAACATAGTGTAATACTTCTACAATATTTTCAGTTTTATCAACCATTTTTTGTATTATATTCATCTTATTGCTTATTTAATCAATTTTCTTTTAGCGCTTGTGAGCGTTTTAGATATAAAAGATATCCGTCTGTACGGAAACAAAACTTTTAATGTTATATTTGCATCTAAAATGTACTGCAAATAATATTTTATTTACAACCACTCTGCCGATGTTCATAAGATTTTCTTCCAAACCTTCATTTAATCTGTGGCAATCATATGCGAGATACTCTTAACAGAAAAACAGCCCTGCAACATCTTTCTCTGTAATGTGAAATATAAAATATTAACAGTACTTTAGGAACCTGAGGAAACTTTTTAAAAGAAATATCCTCATTATATTTTTCATTGATGACACATGTTGTCAAAAAGTGAAAAAAACTATCTTCTAAGATCCATACATTAACACCTCCACAATTAACCTAATTTAATCCGCCATAGATAAGGTTAACTCCTAATAAAAAAGATATTTCAGAAAATTTTCTTGCGATATCCTAAAATACTAAGAAATACAATTTCAGGAAGAAAAAGGCTTTAATATCTTTTTTCTCGACTTTTTCCCTTATTATCTATTTGTCTCTTTCCCAGAGTCATATCAGGAAATATTCTAAAGTAAAAATTCATCCCTATGTCAGGGAAAAATCATTTTTCCACTAACGTATTTGTTTTAGCTCTAAAGAGTGGAAAAAATTTTGAGGTATTTTCTCAGAAATTTTAAAGTTTGCATCTCGTTGAATTTATTATTATTATTTTTTTTTTTGAATTCATGGGAAAAAGATTCAGTGTAATTATATTCTCTTGTAACGTCTTCTTGTGAGTAGAAATGGCATTTCGCATCTGTCGATATTAGTTTAAAGCTTTTAGTGCTACGTGGTTTTATAAGCTATTCACTTTTCTTTCAGTTTCCATGAAAACTCTCGTAGGTTTGTCGTTTCGATAAATATTTAGAGTGATACCTGAAGTAGAATTAAAAGAACAAAAAAATGAATCTAAGATGATTTTTTTAATTCCGGGAAATCAGCAAAAACCAACTAATTCGAAAACAAATATATTAAAACTTCAATATTGGAAAGAAACAGATAAAATATTGGTATAAAAAGGGAATTGGGAAACTATATTGATTATTAATAGCTCCTTTATTAAAAATAATAAATAATCTGAAAATGGTTTTGATTAATAGAAATTGGTTATAAATTATATACATAAAATCTTTTTCACCATTTTTCAATTACAATCATATCCTAAAATCAAACTTCTGTAATTACAACCTTAATAAATATCTGAACTCTTATTTCCTTTACGATAGTTAGCCTACTTTGTTTCTTAATTAATAAATAAAAGAAAAATCTTTCAAGCTATTATCTTGTGCTAAATTCATCACAGAATTTATTTTCTAAGAGGATAATAATCCCATTTATTTACTTAAAATAAGTTTAAACAATATGACATGCTTCTAAAATTAAAATTTTATTAAATAAAATACTCTAGCATGATGCATTTTGATAGGGAAAAATGAAATCTAGTTTAATAAAACACTCACTTTAGATAATACAGTTATATCATTAATATCTATTAAATTATTATCTAACCTTTCTGACTGATAATTATCTAATTAAAAGAATTAGGACAAGAGATGAAAGTTCCTGGTAAATGTATTGATAAAATTCTGACATCTGATATCTGAAATCCTGAATCCTGAGTATTGATAAAATAATGAAATCTACTCCTTAATGAATGACGTCAAGTATAGATAAATATAACTCCTAAAATAATTATGTTTGAGATAATTAGTTAGGATTGGCTTCAAAAATAACCATTTGTAAAATAATGACGAAGAAAAATTCAATCTTCCACGTGGCTTTTAACTAGCATATGTGAATATTGCAGGTATGTGTAGAATTTCATAGAATGACCTCCCCCATCTTTGCATTATCAAAAATTTAATTCAAAGCTCCCTTGAAAATTTATGTAGATTTATAAAATGAAATTTATTGATATCATGCCCATTATCAGCACTATTCAATTATTTTTATTGTATATTGATATAACTAGTTGCATATAATTCGACTATTTCAGCTGCAATTATATCAGAAGAACGTTCTATTGTTTACGGTATTAAGAATTTTCTGACTAAAAGATGTACAGAAAATATTCTGAATATGGTAGTTACACATATTTTGTTGATTTATTTTCTGTCTAAATGAATCAGAGAAAATAAAATCTGTTTTTTTTTCACTGATAGCCATTCACAAATATTTAATGCTTTTTTATTCAGATTCTAGAAGGAATATTTATGCATATTCTCTCTATATACTATCTAAATAATGTTGCGTTTCTGTTATACTCAATGTATAAAGACAGTAAATTAAATTTTATTACATGTAATTATATAAATACATTAAAAATAGTTTACTGATTTAAAATAAAAATTATTTCAGCGGCTAATGGCTCAGCATCTAGTAACTTGAAATATATTATCCAAATACTTCAATTTTTAATGATACTATAATATTTTTGAACTCGGCCCAATTATGAAATTTTATGTTCACTATAAGCAGGACATGTGCAATTCTACAATAATAAGCCTTTAATTCACACAAATTCAATGTTTTATGCGGAATGCTGAACGTTAATATATGTTTAATAGATTTTATTGAAATTGAACAAAATCAATACTCTAGGTCAGCCAGCTGATGGCCAAACACTATTATGATATAATACGAGAAACATCAGTTAGAAACTAGTTCTATAGTTGTATTTAATTTGTATTGGAAAAACTATATGCAGAATTATAATAGTTAAACTTCTGAAACTTTTAGACTTCAGTTTGATTACACAGGACAAAAGCGTAATAAATGTTTCAGTCTAAAAATAAATTATTAAAATCGTCTCATCAATTGAGAGAAAGTGCATATGATATTTTTATCAAAAAAGTCATTTCATCATTTAGCATCATTAACATTGTTATCCATTTCGAGCTTCGCTAAGTCCCAATCAAATGCTACGTGCACCATAAAATATGATATTATTACATATTATGAGATATATTTAAAATCTATCTTTAAATTCAAAACTTAAATTACTTTATAGAATTAAAAAAATTGAAAACATTTATGAATGCATCACAGAATATTACATCTTTATAAAAAGAAATTTTTCTAAAATCGATTCTTCAAAATTTTTGTATGTCTGTAATTTTGATTCACTTTTTCATTTCATTCAGTTAAATCGATTTCATTTAACTTGCATTCCAGGAAATCGTTTTTCTTCCTATTCAAGTACGTGAAAGGCTTCTAAGTACTTAAATAAAATTCGAAATTGCAATCTTTTGATGTAATATCATTTCTTCCTGCAAGTGGTAAACTAGGAAGATATTTCGATTATTTTATTTTCGTAATAAATTCCAAGGGCATGCAATTTCCATTTCCCTTTTCTCAACCCTTTAGATTTAACTCAAGAATAGAACTTTAAAAAGAGGAAACACAAATTCGGCTACTCACTTATTTTCATGTTGACTCCTTTTTATCTTCTAGAAATAGTTATTTCCTCATGAAATTTTCAGAATGGAATTCCTCTAACTTCCTTTTATTTGTGACAGTAGCTAAAATCTTTTTGTAAGCCATTTTCATGTAAGCGAGTTTTCGTCAATCATGAAAGGCATTATACTTTTAGCGCGTGTTTTATTTTTAAGGAAAAGCGTATTTGAGAACTTTGATATATTTTAGAAAATTAGAACATTTCTTTTTTATGCGCTCGCATTTTATTTCATTTTTATTTTGTGCATTAGTGACTTAGCATGAACGTGAAGCGTTAAATTTATATGATTTTAGTGAAGCATAAGGTAAGAGAAAAAGTTTATACTGTTGATTCATAATGTGGGCTATATTAATTTATAGTAAAGAATATGGATCAAACTTTCAAATTTATTCCTAATCTGAATTTTATTCTCACTTTTAAAAGAAAAAATATCGTGAAAATAATAAATAGCATAAACAATAGATTTATAAATGGTATGCTTAATTACATTTATCACTCATGAAAATGCCCCTTACTTCATTAAGCAATATAATGATGAATTTTGACACCATCAACAAAAAATATTCATTTTATATTAATGAAGTACTATATTGATTTATATTGAATTTATGTTAAAAACAAAACTTAAACATCATTTTATAGATGCTCTTGATTAAGAATAATAGGGAACATTCTTTTTTTTTATTTATTGTATTGAGACAAAAACCTATTTCCAAATATGTTTTCAAAGATAATAAACAGTCACACTCATCATCAATTGAAGTAAACAAAAATCTTGTAATTCATGAAGTTTGAAGTAACTAATGTCATTAAAAAACTCACTATTGGATAAATTAGAAAAAATCAATATTCAAAAGTATGCAAACAAATTTACAACCCCCCCCCTAAAAAAATCACACTTTTACAAAAAAAATATTTAAGAAATATATTATTGAGAATGCATATGACTACCACGAATTAAAAATGAAAAACTTTTAATAGAATTTAGGATTAACCTTTTTTTTACTACAGCTGTAACAGAAGAGAGTTAAAAGTTATGATGGCGATGTGAGATTTGCTAGAATTTCTTTAAAATGATAAAGGGGAAGGCAAGAGTCCTTTTTTCGTACATCCAAGGAATAAACTTGTTTAGCGAATAAAATCTAGAATGCAATTTGTATACCTTCCCATTTCAGAAATTCAATCCAAGTTTGTTATATTGCGGTATATGGCCTTTCTTCATCTTTTGAATACTTAGATACGGTACTTGACATCCTCTGTAATTTACTTTAACCTTTAGCCCTGAACTGGAACGTGAACATTAGAGTCCATGAATACCTTAGGTTTATAACGCATATAATACTATTTTTATTCAAACGATAATAATTTAATTAGGATCGCATTTACTAATTTCGACTGTTAAAATAATTCATTTCAAGGAATTTAACCATCGAATGAAACTAATAACACACATCTAATTAGTTTTGAAGGGCAGAGAAGTCAAAGGAGGAGGATTAAAATGTTGTTACATGTAAAGATTATACACTTCTGCTATATACTATATATATATATATGTAAGCTCTAAAAGTTTTTGGAAGCAGTTTGCAGGTTCGAGGCCTGAGAACAGACATTTCATTTTTAGGTTCGCTTTATCATCTCTCTCCCGGGAGGTGAGGCAGGCATGTTTATATACAAGCGACGTGGGCAAGCACATCCGCTCACAGCAGCAGATTAGACCAGAATGTGGCGAAAAAAGAGGATAAACAAATTATGCCTCTCTTATGTAACATGAAGTACTGATAGGGAAAATATTTGTTTACAGTGCTAATACAATGGGATATAGATGGGTATTTCTCTCCCCATGTCATTTTGATAAGGGAAATATAGGGAACCTTTTTAAAAGAATTTGCTTGCTGGACATTTTTCTACCCTGTCACTTGGAGTGTGAGAACGTGTCGGCTTTTAGCTGAGTCTGCAATTTTACAAAACTTCTGTTGAATTAAATATATAGAAAAAGTGGAATAGGATAGTGGATAGGAAATAAGGAAATATTCTAAATTGAAGTTATTATGGACTAAATTAAGATAAAACTTTGGGAATAAATTCGGTTTTAATTAAGAGTTTAAAATAACATTACACATATATTCTTTTGTTTTGAGATTGGATTATAGGTTATGCATATACAGAGAGTTTCTTCATCTTGGCATATCGTTTCATATTAAGTTTTAAAGCCACTACAGTTGCTCACGGAAATCGTAATGCTGAACAACATAATAAAATAGGTGAGAGCACAGCCCAAAGCTGTTTCTAATGCATCCAGAAAAAGCCTAGAAATTTGAAATAAAGGCCAAAAACATTAACTCGACAGTTGAATTTTAAGGGAAAAAATGAACCCAACCAATAGCAAACGCAAACTTGTAGAAACGTTTTGGCAATATATGTTACGCTTCGCATAAGCTCTTCTGTATTCTCTATGACAAAGCATTAATATTTTTGTAGTTTACTTAATCGATTAATTAACAGTTTATAGATTAATTAAATTAATTTTGATTTCATGCAAATGGTACACCTGATAGTTAATTTGGAGAAAATATATGTTTCAATAATTAACAGTATCTATAAAAACGGATTAGAAATGAAATTAAAATGTTATAATTATCCATTAAAAGAAAACAATTGAAGGTAAAAGTGTAGAATAGTGTGCCCCTTGCTGCGCCAAGGATGCCAAGTCGCCAATAAAGATGGCGGACAAAATAAACAAACTGTTCCACGGAACAGTTACGGTTGCCATTTCCCGCCTTTTTATTTAGAATGTTTAACTAATTATAATTATTTGTTTAATACTGCCCGGTGCCTTCTACAGATGCCGAAGGCATCTGTAGAAGGCACCGGGCAGTATATGTTAACTTTAAAAAAACATACTAGGGCTTCGCTTTCATACGGAGCGGGAATGCATTAGCTTCGCTAGCAAATTGAACAGATGGACGGTGTGCATTAAGGAATAGTGCATAATAATATTACAAGAAAGAATAAATGATGTTATAGGAACGAATATTATACAGAATTTTTAATATTTAATGTACTTACTTGCTTTATTTAATCTTTTCATAAACACTTAACACTTCATAACACTCAAAGCATTCGTTCCAAGCCTCATCAACTCATTAAAAAATATTCCAATCACCCTTCATCCATTCAGCAGGTTCGAAATAGTGCCTAACATCCCAACTACCAAATATCCACTCCTGTACGATTGCAGACATAATAATATTTCGAGGGAACCAAACGTTGGAGCACCAAAAGAATTACGAGAACGGGGAATAATTCCATGGCAGACTTCTTTTAATACGAAAACGCAGACGATTTGCGAATTCGCATAGTGATAATTAAAAGTGTGAAAACGAAATTTTTTTTTTGTAAATATTAACACAAAAAAAATGAAATAAATGTTATTTAATTAATATTAATTTTATTCTAAACTTTCTTTGTGTAATAAATTTTAAATTAAAATAATAAGCAAAATTTAAATAATCTGAAATCGATATTTTAAATATTAAATTTATTATAAAACAATTGTAGTTCCTGAACAACTCAATTATTGTAAAAACTAGTAAACAAAACAGAATTAGGGTTACTGTAAGAAAGTTCCGTTGGGTTGTCATATTGACGATAAACTCGGGGGCACATCGTGCTACACTTTAACCCAATTGAATACAAGCTATTCTGTTTTTTTAATATACCAACAAAATTGTGTTAATAGTAACTTTTATAAAATGTAAAGGTTGAAGTGAAATATAATGTGTCCCCCGAGTGTCTAGCCAATATGGCTATCCAAAGGAACGCTCTTCTAGCAGCTCTAACTCTTTTTTGTTTGGTACTTTTTACAATAGTTAAGCTGTACATGAAATACAAGTATTTTATGAAAGATGTTAAATTAAAAATAATAAATAAATATTAAGGATTTTAATTTTGTTCTTTATTATAATTGAAAGTTTTTCACAATTAATAATAAATAAAATTCTATTTTTTTAATGTGAATACGAATAGGAAGTATTTATTGTCAATTGTTAGTATTAGCTTTGCAAACTCGTCTGAAATCGAAATTTACGAAATTGTCTGCGTTCTCACATTAAAAAACAGCTGCAATGGAATTCTTCGCAGTTTTCGTAATTATTTTGCTGCTGTAACGTTCGTTTCATCAATAAATTGTTATGTAGGCAATTGTGCAAGAATAGATGTCGGTTAAATGTATTTTGAATCTGAAGAACGGATGAAGGGCGAGTGGAATATATATATATATATATATATATATATATATATTAGAGTTTATGAAGTTAGGAAAGGATATTTGTATGTACTGTTCCTTTTATCCTAGTTACATAGTCCTTATGTTCAATGTGCTAGCGAAACTACTAAATTCCCGCTCTCGTCGGTAGCGAAGCCATAGAAGGTTTTTTTTTAAGTTAAAAAAATTCTGCCCGGCGCCTTTTTTAAATGCCAACAGGCATCGTGTACTTCTAATTTTGCTCTTTACACAACAGACCGGTGCAGACGGTTAGAAAAACTTCTACAAAATTGTTAAGATAAGCAATGATAGTAATTCCAAAAGTTTAAAAAAAATTTAATAAAAATCTCAGTTACAGATTAAATAAATCTCAAATTAAAATCAAATTCTAACACTTATCAGTTAAGATTATACTTTTAATGCATAAAGTGGTAACCATAACTGTTTCATAGAAGTGTTTGTTTATTTTTTCCGACATCTTTATTGGCTACTTGGTATCCTTGGTGCAGCAAGGGGCACACTATAATTCATTTTTACCAATTTAAAAATACCCAGAAATACTTATTAAATCAGAGATTAAACTTGAGGAATTTTTTTCAGATGCTATAAGTTGAGTATAGCAGCATATCTATATCCTAAGCAGGACTAGAAAACTACAATCTAGTTTTAAAGTACGGCAAATAGTTTTTCTTTATACAAGCAAATTCTTTTCATGTGATTTCCCTCAGTTAAGCTGTTTCCTTCCACGCATATGAGGTTCAGAAGAAACATCCATTAAATTATACATGAAATCATTAAAACACATTTAGTACCATATCTGTCATCTACTATTGTGGAATACATACATATGTCATCTATATACACAAGAATGGTTCAAAATATTTTAAGAAGCATAATTCGCGTTCATCACTAAAATGTGAAAAATGTAATATTTACCTTTTTCGTTCACTGTAATAGGAAATTGTGAACTCAACACACGATTTCACCAAGCACATTATATTCATGGGGATACAAAGCACTCCGATTGGTGTGGCAAGGAAATTTGGAAGGAGATGTCAACACAAGTGACATCCTGCGATATAAACCAGTTTGTAAATTATCTTTTCCAGCTTTCATTTATCATGGGTTCTCCACTATAAAAGTGAAAACTATTTTTTTGTTGTCTAAGAACTTCTAACAGAGTTAGTCAATTACGAAATGTGGTTTTTCTTTAAAGTAATTTATTAATCTTAAATTAAAATATAGTCCAAACCACTCTTTGAAAAATTAAGAAAAACAATGCTACAAATATATTTCTCTAACGTATTTCGTTAGTACACAAACAACTCCAATCTCGCATACGCTTTCCCTTTCTCCAAAACTGCATATTCCCTTCGTTTGAATCGTTGCCAATTGCAGTTGATGAAACGCGTGCAGATCGGGTTAGAATCACCCATGCTCTAGACAGGGAACATTGAGGAAAAAGAAACACAGAGACACTACGCACTTTTAATCCGAAATTAAGTTTCATCTTAAACTTTACAAAAAGGTAGGAAAAATTTTACGTTTATAAAAGAATGGAATATAGATATAGTATAGTTACAATATATGTATACCACTCAAGCAATTTTACCATTGGAATCCTATGGCTTTAGAAAAATAATTAAAAATGAGCAATAATTGTAACAAACTTATTACAAGAAATGAATCACGAAATTAATTTTGAATATATATTATTTAAACTCATTAAAAGAAATAGCTAAGGGATTAAAAATATTGAGTTTAAAAAAATTGCAGTGACTTAAGAGTTTGAATTACGTGAAAGCAGAGACATTTTGTTTTAAATACTACAAGTGTCAACCTAAAAGTACTAAAAAGATACAGTTTCTGTTCAAAAACTGTAACTGTTTGTTACAGTTGAAGCAGAGAATGAAAAAGTTTCTCGTACATATTTTATAATGATGGCATTGTAAACTGAAATTTTCTAAATTGCTGTTGAAAAAAAGTAGGTTTTATCTGTTGGCAATAGGAACACATGATTTCAAAGGCTTTGTGTATAAAGTATGACGAAAACAAAAAAACAGTGCGTTTCTATTGACCAGTAATGTATTTAATAATGAAAATACTATACCATCCATGTAGGAATACTTAAAATACTTAATCTAAAACTTTTTTAAAAAAATTCACGATGGTGGCAATTGCTTTCAGTTGTGTTTTAAATTGATAATGTCTGTAAAATACTGTGATTCAATACTTATAGATACTGTGGCTCAATACTTTTGATTTTGCCTTGAGTAAGATGGCTAGATAAAAACAAATGGTAACATTTCGTATGGTTTGTAACAGAATATTTCAACTATAAATTTAGTAGCGTAATAAATGCTCAGAGATTACAGCGATTACTTTTTTATTCTTTCAAGCCACTAATGAACCTCATGAAAAAGTGTTTGAATTGCAATTGATTCGAAATAAACTAATATACTCAATCTTTTTCTGTGCTCTAAGTATAGGATATTACTTTTGAATTTCTTTAACACCAGATCTGTGAATAAATATCATTTTCAAAAAATTTTAAAAAGCATGGGAAAATGATTGTGAGATAATAAAAATAAATGTTTGCAAATAATTTGAAACCCAAAATAACGGTCCAAAAACTCATGGCAAAACTATTAAAAAAAAATTCCTGAAAATTGCTGTTATCCAATTGTTGTTTTAATGAAAAATATCCAAACATTAAAATATTTGTACAAAAAAGCAGATATAGGCGGAAGAATATTTTTAAAGATTCTGGTTGTAAATTGGTTTATTTCCTATAAAATAAGATTTTTACTGTGAAATTGCTTTTAAATCAAGCGTAAAGAGTATCAAGTGGGTAAACATTTTAATGAACTTAATGCTACATGCACAGTTCAAGAGTCTCTTATGAAGTGAAACGAAAACAGGGGTAGTAGTAAAAAAAACCCATGTATTTTTGTTTTTTCCAGTTTTTCGAAATACTGAAATAATTTTGTTTTTGCATTTTTCTGAAATAAATACATTTTAGCTTGTTTTTTAATACATATGATGCTGTCCATATATTCACTCGTATTCTTTGAACGAAATTTTCCAGTTCATTTACTCAAAACTTGATACTTTAATTCTGCGTGGTTGCACTTAAGTTTCCAATGAAACCAACATAAACATATTTTTAAAAGAGTTTTATTTCTTTAAATTATAACACAGAATGAACGCTACTTTTCATTCAAGAAGTAACCTTCCAATTTTTGAGGAAAAACTGTTTTTCTATTTCTCTAAAGAATTGAAGAAAAAATAAGGAAAGTACTTACTCTTTCAAAAATTAAAGCCGATTTAATATTAAGGTAGTTAACATTTTCACCATTCTCTTAACTATTATTTTTAGACAATCCCCGTACTACTCAGAGGATATACGTACATTGGCAGTAGAAATAGTAAGCTATACTAAAAAAAGAATGACACAAAAAAAGACAATTGTAAAAAAAAAAAATTCTTCGT
This sequence comes from Argiope trifasciata, assembly GCA_026543055.1. Lineage (NCBI taxonomy): Eukaryota > Metazoa > Arthropoda > Arachnida > Araneae > Araneidae > Argiope > Argiope trifasciata. The sequence goes on along the minus strand of JAPMOQ010035568.1, from coordinate 624,824 downwards.
TTCTTACAATAGTTTTTCTTTTCTTACCTCTATTTGAGCGATTGACTTATAACTGCTTTTTATACAATGCTAAATCACTACTTTGAAACAAATTAAAAGTTTGTAAATTGATATATATTGAATTAAAACAGAAATTAAATGTATAGTAGAGGAGTTTAAAGTTTATAATAATTTTAATGGGCTTATTTTTTTTTTTGAGTTAAAAATACTTTAAAGAAATATTGTGGAGAAATGAAATGAAGATCATTTTAATGGTAGAATTTTGAATTTTAAGATGGGTTGAAAAATATTTACTTGAATTATTTCCCTAAAGCTTCAACAAAAGAAAGGTGAAATTTCTTCCAATCTCTTCGCATACAATGGCACCTGCATCGAATAACAGAGATTTTAGATTTAAATTATTTCCTAACAATTTAGCGACATAATTAAGTAATTAAAAAAGTAGAAATCACTCAGAAATTCTCAGAAAATTATTCTAAGAATTAAAATAACAATAAATGTTCAAAATAGGTTACATCATCTAATTAGGAAATTAAATAAATTTGCATGACAAAAGATTAATTTTTGAAAGATGAAATATTTAATTAATTTTTGAACTCTGGAAAGCTGTCAGTATTTTTTTTTTTCGTTTATATTGAGTAATAAATGTACAAAATTTGAATATCACCTAGTGATTTGAAGATGTGGAGCATTCCGATAGATTTAGCCCCATTGAATTTAATATATATTAAAACAATGAAGTTCATTTTTTGAAGTTTAGGATGGTCAACCAGAGCTAGAAATAATTGTTAGTCACCGTTCAAAATACCTTTCCAATAACCGTTAAAAACCAATTATTATGACAATTTCGAATTCAAAAGCTGCGTAGCTGGTTAAACCTCATTCTTCCAAGTTATCCACAATTCGTTCAAGGGTAAATTCGTTTATATACATTGGATATTTTTCATTTGTTGCATCAAACGTAAATAATTGTAATAAAAGGGCTAACTAATGATCTTAAAGCAAACACAATATTTTTTTCGCATTGTCCACTGCTACCTTTATACTTTGGAGGGATTTTACATGCCAATTACGTGATTCAAAAGATCCATAAAAAATAAGTTGCATCAAAATTGCATACTTTGTAATTATGTCCGATACTTTGTCTTTTATAATTTATTTTAACTCAAATTCCTTTTGTTTTTAAACTTCAGGAATTATAGAATTATTTATCATCGTAAAATTAAATACATTCAGCCACTTTTAAAATTTTAGGAAATTGTGCCAACAAATTCTAATTCCACAATGAAAACAATGCGGTTTCATTTCAATTCTCTCAATGATAAATGGTACCTTTCAATATTTGTTTCAGAACTTCTAATTTTTATTAATGTTGCTCTGAACTTTTGATTCATCTTGTATAGCTTACACAAGTTTTTTCTATAAGCTGTTTGCTTCAAAAAAACAATTTTAGCAGTTTGTATCATGAAATAAATAGTTCACAAACTAGCTAATAACTATACATGCAGACGAAATTGAAACAAATTCCTGGATTTAGAATAAAAAGTGGTTATATACTCAAATATCAGAAATAAATCCACACATTCTTAAAGTGAAAAACAGATCGCTGTACTCCAGATATATTCTAGAAAACTGAATGCATTAAAATAGTAATGGCCGTAAAGCAAGGATTACTTGGAAACCAGCAGTAATATTCTCCTTAATACATTTTTTCGCATAGCTTGTACATTAATAACTGCAAAACACTGACAAGCAAAAGACCCCTAATAGCGTGTTATCTTTTTTTCGCAATTAATCTCAGCAATGCTGTTATTACACAAAAATAAGCATTTTTGTATGAGTTTTCAGAGCCAACTGAATTCAAAATCTGACGCAGAAGTATAATTGTAGTCACCAAATCACGTATTTTATGCCTCTGCATGTGTGAGGAAATAAAACAAAGTCAACTCTTTGACATGTGGCTCAAAATTTGATAAAGATCTACACTTTGACCGAAACTTGTGGGCCACATTTCATTTACCTAATTTGTTACGCTTTTTATAATTGTCTCGTTTATATTCATACAAAAGAGCAGAAAAACAGGCAGACGTATCTGACTTCAAATTTCAAACGAATCTGAAAATTTAGTGTTAATACAAAATTTATTGGACCTAATTCAAAGAGAGTTTGAGTTACAGACAGGCAGACAGACAGAAGTACTTCAAAATATGTGTTTTTCACACTCAGGGAACTGAAATGGGATATTCATCAAAATCAGGAGTTCAAAAGTATTGATGATTACAATTCGTTTTTTACTCACTTTATATGTCAGACAATAAAAATAATTTATATTTTTTACTACCAGCGGGTGACCGAGCTCCGCTCGGAGAAAACAGGCATCGAAGCTAACTCGAAGATTTAAATTTTCAGTTGGGATTTATCAAAACAATACATGCCATAAGAAAATTTGTGAAACCATTGGTGAAAATATAACCGGTTAAAGTGCACCATTGTAAACTATTCTAAACAAAGTTAGAGTTTGGAAAGGGAACTATTCTTTACAAAGGTAAAGTAAAGGTAAAAATTAAAGTGTGTTGAAGTTCAATATTTTTGATAAATTTATTTAGAAAAACCAAACATATATACATACATAAGAAACATATTATAAACCTATAACAGCATAAACATAAAACTTTATTAGTTCGCCATATTGGCTATAGATGGCAGCACGTTACCGCTTGAAAATTTAAGTACCCATTATGGCGAACTAATAAAGTTTGAAAATATCCTATCTGTAACTCCGAACTGCTCGACCGTAGCGCTTCGTAACTGGCACCAATCGATTCCTCGTGGCCAAAAACCGCAGACCCCATGTTTATCGGAGTTTATTAATTCTGGGGCGATTTTCGACTTGGCAACCATTCCTCGTATTATAGATTATCAGCAGCGCTATGGCACATACCACTACCCGCTAAACACCTAATTCTCTAATGCAATGCTTTAACGGTTATGACATAAATATTTAAACAAACTATTTACTCGGAAAAACTGGTATAGTTTAGAGAATGTTTAGTATCTATTTATTCCATTTCATAATATAAAATTGTTATGTTATCATTCAGACTTAGACAAATCACCACTTTCTATATTCTCGTATATTTTGTAATTTGTCATAAGGGATGGGGCAGAAGTTATGCGTTGTGTATGGTTTCCTTTCGGCTAATAAAACTCAAAACTCATCACATATCCATACATTCGTTGACAAAACTACTAACTCAATTTCATTCATAAAATTTTAATTTTTAAATTTACTAATTTACATACACATTGATATAAAGTTCAAAATACAGTCAATCCACTGACAAATTTATTCGAAAATTGGATATTCATCTATAAATCTGATGTTAAAATATATTAAAGCTCGCTCATCTGTTTCGTTATATTTTTTAGTTATTATAGACCGAAACAGGCATAATTCAGAAATTGTTTTTCTGGACATATAGTTTTGTAACATAGACACACACTAAATTTAGAGACGAAACTCTATAACGATTATAATATTTTCAATTTGCATATTTTCTATACGAAGAAGTGAATAGAAGTATTTATTTTTTAAAATAATTATACTAATTCTGCTACTCAATTTAAGAAATCGAACTGTTTTCAAAAACAAATGAAAAATCTTTTAAATCATTAGATTAGTTTCCATTTTTGTGATCTCATTTTAAAATAATATGAAGTCAAACTCAAATGTTTGTTTCTTATTCTAATTCAATAAAATATTTACAAATTCAATATGCCGATAAGATGGCTGGAAACAATTTATTAATACCAGCGGTTACTTCATGCATTATTATTTGGAAATCTCAGGAGGCATTCATTTATTAGTCGCTTGAGGGTAATGAAAAGAATGAACACATTAAAAAAAGTGGATACGGCTCAGATTGCAATTTGAATAACGAATCATATCGATTTTCCATTCAGCAATCAAAGGGAATATTTCAATTGAATCAAAAAATGAATACCAATAAATATCGAATTCTGAAACAGCCGCTTTGGAAAATTTCAGTCAAAATGAAATACATTTTTAAAAAATTCCGGAAACGTCATCAAAATGGTCATTTGGAATCTGATCCAAAACAACTATCATAATAACATTCAATCATGAGTGCTTTAATGTTCAAGTTCTTTCAAAACATTATAAATACTTTCTTTCCATAACGTAATTATTGAAACCGCACGTACAATGACTGTATTTATTACCAGAACCGTCTTTCCGAAAGAATTTTTACTACGATGCTTATGAACTATGAATTTATCTTTAATTCTGTAACTTAGTGATTTAAGTCAATAACAAACAGCACCAGCGTGCTAAAGCTATTTAAGAATAACAGTTAAAATACTTTTAACTGAAAATCTCATTCCTTATTTAGTCAGAAATCATTTTAATTCAACTAAAGTCAATTTTAGTAAGAACTTTAGAATTAGAAATAAAAGAGAGCTGAATTCCTAAATATAAAGAAATCTTACTTATATCACTTGACCGCTCAAAAGTTTACTTAAGGTACTTCAAAATAAATGTTAGAGAAAACAAAATAATCCTAGTTTACCTTTATAGTTTCAACGTCTTGGTACGGCGCCAGAAAATTTCTGCAAAAGTATTCAAGAAAATATATCTGTCTGAAGTTCTTGTCGCAAATAATAATTCGTAAAAATCCCAGCGAATGAAATATGTAAAGCAATAAAAAAATGTTATTTATGGAGAGGAAAAAAAACATTTCCTTAATCCTGTATTTCAGTTCTTAGGTATTTGCATTTTTTATGGAGGGCAAAAATGTAAGAAAGGTTGGTTAGAGTGTAATTTTTTGTTTATCATCGTTGAATCCCATCTCACAATATTAAGAATTTATAAATGCCAAGTTTGTTTTAGGAAAAAGAAGTCTCTTTTTTAAATAATGTACTCTCAAAATTTCAAATCCTTAATAAATTCAAGCACATGAAAGAAGATTTTAAATTTTTCATGCCTTTTCCAATTCATTTCCATTAGTTAAAAAACATTGAATTGAATTGCATGAGAGTAAATTTTCTGAAAATTTGTAGAAGAAAATCTATAAGAAAAATTGTCACCCTTTCTTTGGATATGAACATTTACTTCATTTTTGTTTACAGCCATCTCATATTTAAAGCTACAATGTTTTTCCCAAATTATTTTTTAAGCGTAGTAATAGTTAAAATAATAACGGTTGGTTGAAAAACATATTTTTTACTATTTCACTTCTACTGCGCCAAGGTGACTGTTTAAAATAAAATTTGTAGAAAAAGTAGAGAAAAAAAAATGACAATTATCCTTATAACACGGATACATAAAAAGAAAAAGATTCATATACATATATTTATTTCAAATATCTCACTTTTTTTCTTATTTGAACTTTGACTAATGAATAATGAATAATCTAGAATTAACTGAAAAATATTTAAAAAAATCATTACTAATTCTACAACTTCAGACATAAAGAAGCAAATCATACAGTTATGTATTTATTGAAAATTTCTTTCTGGTTGATGCAAAAAATTAAAATTAAATACTCATTTCGCAAAGCAAAGAAGTTTAAAATTATTGAATTCATAGCTTCTAAATTACACTTAAAGTCAATTACAACTCTATAAAAAAGAGGGAAATTTATTATATAGTTAAAAGCTTTAAAAATTTAAAATAATCTATAGAATTCCATCAAGTTTTGTTAAGAAATACTGTGTTCAGGAATAATTTAATGAAGATTTCAAGAGATATTAATGAAAAGTTCATTTTGTTTCTTAAATAAAAAATAAGTTTATTTATGTATAGAAAATATTTTTATATCCTCAGTGTTGTCATTGT